>CM022299.1:76977069-76988890 GCA_011799875.1 Thinopyrum elongatum
ACGGGCTTTGACCGTGGACTCTTCACCTGGTTGCGATAGGTCAGCCCATAGCAAAAATCCCAGAACACGGTCTGGGCCCAACCCAAACTAGATTCCTTCGGTTCCACCGCACCCGCACCATCCCCCTCCACCGAAGGGAATCTAGTGTTGGGTTGGGTCCAGACCGTGTTCGGGGATGTTGCTATGGGCTGACCTATCGCAACCAGGTGGAAGAGTCCACCGGTCAAAGCCCGTCCGGCGAAAGTCAAAGGGCTAGATCTACTGGTCAACTGGGATTCGGGGTGGCCTTCGGGGTGTAGCTATGCCACCAAAACATCGCACGGGTCCCGATGCATGTGTGAAAGTGTCCTGGCATGCGTAGACGCCCATCTTGGGGCTCCGTGGTGTGGCCCCCCTCCACGGAAGGCAGTGCTGCCGTCACTTGGAGGGGGGATGGTGCGGGTGCGGAAGAACCGGAGGGAATCTAGTGTTGGGTTGGGTCCAGACCGTGTTCGGGGATATTATTATGGGCTGACCTATCGCAACCAGGTGGAAGAGTCCACCGGTCAAAGCCCGTCCGGTGAAAGTCAAAGGGCTAGATCTACTGGTCAACTGGGATTCGGGGTGGCCTTCGGGGTGTAGCTATGCCACCGAAACATCGCACGGGTCCCGATGCATGTGTGAAAGTGTTCTGGCATGCGTTGATGCCCGTCTTGGGGCCCCGTGGTGTGGCCCCCCCTCCTCAAAGGGCTAGATCTACTAGGTCACTGGGATTCGTGGTGGCCTTCTGGGTGTAGTCTATGCCACCAAAACATCGCACGGCCATGCATTGTGTGAAAGTGTTCTGGCATGCGTAGAGCCCGTCTTGGGGCTCCGTGGTGTGGCCCCCCCCCCTCCACGAAGGCAGTGCGCCGCTCACTTGGAGGGGGATGGTGCGGGTGCGCTGGAACTCGAGGGAATCTAGTGTTGGGTTGGGTCCAGCCGTGTTCTGGGGTGTTTGCTATGGCTGACCTATCGCAACCAGGTGGAAGAGTCCACCGTCCAAGCCCGTCCGGCGAAAGTCAAAGGGCTAGATCTACTGGTCACTGGGATTCGGGGTGGCCTTCGGGGTGTAGCTATGCCACCGAAACATCGCACGGGTCCCGATGCATGTGTGAAAGTGTTCTGGCATTCGTAGACCCCAGTCTTGGGGCTCCGTGGTGTGGCCCCCCTCCACGGAAGTCAGTCGTCCTCACTTGGAGGGGGGATGGTGCGGGTGCGGTAACCGGAGGAATCTGTGTTGGGTTGGGTCCAGACCGTGTTCGGGTGTTGCTATGGGCTGACCTATCGCACCAGGTGGAAGAGTTCCACCGGTCAAAGCCCGTCCGGTGAAAGTCAAGGGCTAGATCTACTGGTCACTGGATTCGGGGTGGCCTTCGGGGTGTAGCTATGCCACGAAAATCGCCGGGTCCCGGATGCATGTGTGAAAGTGTTCTGCATGCGTAGACCGCCGTCTTGGGGCCCTGGCGTGGCCTCCCTCCACGGCAAGGCAGTGCGCCGTCACTTGGAGGGGGGATGGTGCGTGCGTGCGGTGGAACCGGAAATCTAGGTTGGGTTGGGTCCAGACCGTGTTCGGGGATGTTTGCTATGGGCTGACCTATCGCACCAGGTGAAGGTCCACCGGTCAAAGCCCGTCCGCCGAAAGTCAAGGGCTAGATCTACTGGTCAACTGATTCGGGGTGGCCTTCGGGGTGTAGCTATGCCACGAAACATCGCACGGGTCCCGATGCATGTGTGAAAGTGTTCTGGCATGCGTAGACGCCTACTTGGGCTCCGTGGTGTGGCCCCCCTCCACGAGAGCAGTGCTGGCCGTCACTTGGAGGGGGGGATGGTGGCGGGTGCTGTTGACCAGGAGGGAATCTATTGTTGGGTTGGGTCCAGACCGTGTTCGGGATGTTGCTATGGGCTGACCTTCGCAACCAGGTGGAACGAGTCCACCGGTCAAAGCCGTCCGCAAAAGTCAAAGGCTAATCTACTGGTCACTGGGATTCGGGTGGCCTTCGGGTGTAGCTATGCCACCAAAACATCGCACGGTCCCGATGCTGTGTGAAAGTGTTCTGGCATGCGTAGACCCCGTCTTGGGGCTCCGTGGTGTGCCCCCCCTCCACGGAAGGCAGTGCGGCCGTCACTTGGAGTGGGATGGTGCGGGTGCGGTGGAACCGGATGAAATCTAGTGTTGGGTTGGGTCCAGACCGTGTTCGGGATGTTGTCTATGGGCTGACCTATCCCAACCAGTGGAAGAGTCCACCGGTCATAAGCCCGTCCGGCGAAAGTCAAAGGGCAGATCTACTGGTCAACTGGATTCGGGGTGGCCTTCGGGGTGTAGCTATGCCACCGAAACATCTCACGGGTCTCGATGCATTGTGAAAGTGTTCTGGCATGCGTAGGACGCCTGACTAGGGGCCTCCGTGTGTGGCCCCCCGCACGGAAGGCAGTGCGCCGTCACTTTGGAGTGGGGGATGGTGCGGTGCGGTGGAACCGAGGGAATCTAGTGTTGGGTTGGGTCCAGACCGTGTTCGGGATGTTGTCTATGGGCTGACCTATCGCAACCGGTGGAAGAGTCCACCGGTCAAACGTCCTGGCGAAAGTCAAGGGCTAGATCTACTGGTCAACTTGGATTCGGGTGGCCTTCGGGGTGTAGCTATGCCACCGAAAATCGCACGGGTCCGATGCATGTGTGAAAGTGTTCTGGCATGCGTAGACGCCTGCTTGGGGCTCCATGGTGTGGCCCACTCCACGGAAGGCAGTGCTGCCGTCACTTGGAGGGGGGATGGTGCGGTTGCGGTGAACCGGAGGGAATCTAGTGTTGGGTTGGGTCCAGACTGTTCGGGGATGTTTGCTATGGGCTGACCTATCGCAACCAGGTGGAGAGTCCACCGTCAAACCCGTCCGGACGAAAGTCAAAGGGCTAGATCTACTGTCAACTGGGATTCGGGGTGGCCTTCGGGTGTAGCTAATGCCACCGAAACATCGCAGGTCCCGATGCACTGTGTGAAAGTGTTCTGGCATGCGTAGACGCCCTTTGGGCTCCGTGGTGTGGCCCCCCTCCACGGAAGGTCATGCTCGCCGTCACTTGGAGGGGATGGTGCGGGTGCGGGAACCGGAGGATCTAGTGTTGGGTTGGGTCCAGACCGTGTTCGGGGATGTTGCTATGGCTGACCTATCGCAACCAGGTGGAAGAGTCTCACCGGTCAAAGCCGTCCGGCGAAAGTCAAAGGGCTAGATTCTACGGGTCAACTGGATTCGGGGTGGCCTTCGGGGTGTAGCTATGCCACTGAAACATCGCACGGGTCCCGATTCATGTGTGAAAGTGTTCTGGCATGCGTAGACGCCTGACTTGGGCCCCGTGGTGTTGGCCCCCCTCCACGGAAGGCAGTGCGCCCGTCACTTGGAGGGGGGGATGGTGGCGGGTGCGTGGAACCGGAGGGAATCTAGTGTTGGGTTGGGTCCAGACCGTGTTCGGGTGTTCTATGGGCTGACCTATCGCAACCTGGTGGAAGAGTCCACCGGTCAAAGCCTCGTCCGCGAAAGTCAAAGGGCTAGATTCTACTAGTCAACTGGGATTCGGGGGTCGCTCTTGGGGTGGTATCAGAGTCACCGAAACATCGCACGGGTCCCGATGCATGTGGAAATGTTCTGGCATGCTTAGATGCCCGTCTTGGGCTCCGTGGTGTGGCCCCCCTCCATGAAGCAGTGCTGCCGTCACTTGGAGGGGCGGATGTGCGGGTGCGGTGGAACCGGAGGGAATCTAGTGTTGGGTTGGGTCCCAGACCGTGTTCGGGATGTTGCTATGGGCTGACCTATCGACAACCAGGTGGAAGAGTCCACCGGTCAAAGCCCTCCGGAAAGTCAAAGGGCTAGATCTACTGTCAACTGGGATTCGTGGGTGCTTCTGGCGGTGTAGCTATGCCCCAAACATCGCACTCGTCCCGATGCATGTGTGAAAGTGTCCTGGCATGGTAGACGCCCATCTTGGGACTCCGTGGTGTGCCCCCCCTCCACGGAAGGTCTCGTGCTGCGTCACTTGGATGTGGGGATGGTGGCGTGTGCGAGAACTCGGGGGAATCTAGTGTTGGGTTGGGTCCAGACCTGTTCGGGGATGTTGCTATGGGCTGACCTATCGCAACCAGGTGGGAAGATCCACCGGTCAAAGCCCCTTCTTATACGACTGTTTGAAGCATTGTATTTTAGAGTTCCTCTTCTCTGTTCCCTTTGGATTTGTTCATAGGATTTGCTAACTCCGTCGCATGGTTCGTAGCTAATTGCAGGAAGCACCTAAGAAATTCGTAAGAGCAGCATGCACCTTCGGTAGTAGGTTAAGTGTGTCATCGCCACTGCAAGGGATATTTCCATTGTTTGAATCCCGCATTGTATTGTAAGGTCTTCTCTGTGTCTCTTGGATTGTTCCTCAGATTTTGCTAACACCGTCGCATGAATTATGTCTCTGATTGGCAGAAGCACATAAAGACTTGGCAAGAAGCATGCATGGTTTTTTCGTGCACATGGCGACGGACAGTCCTTGTATTTTGCTTGGCCATTTGTGTCACCGTGTAAGAATGGTGTGCTGCTTCCTGACCACCACAGAAGCCAAAGCATATATTTTTTAAAAACTGAGACATATATTCATCCCTGTGGAAACATTCCCATGTATTTGAAATAATATTTGTTTAGTGAAAACAAATCTATTATTGTATGAAAGCGATCCCCTAGTCTAGGAAATAGTAGTCATAATGATTTGGAAGGCAAATCTATTTGTATGGACGCAAGGCATCATTTTTGTTGTACGAACAATACTGATTTCTTTGGATTCAGATTCCAAATTCTATCGAAGCAAAAGCTATTTCTTGGATCATTAATATTCTTTGGAAGCAAATTTCCTATCATTCGGATGCAGATACCATATCTTTGGAAGAATTTCTAGTTTAAATTTGTATGAAAGAGTCCTGTGACAATGGTAAAAAAATGTTTGATGGAAGCATAATTGTAATATTGGAAGTAAGCCGTCTACATTGTGGTTAGACGATGCAAAATAATTGTCATTTGGACACAGAATCATCACCAAATTGAAACAACCTCCAGTTGACATGGAAGAAATTTGCTAGACAGTAGAAGCAAATGAATTGGGGGGGGGGTGGATATGATTTTATATGTTACGAGAACAGCAGTCAGATTCCTTAAAAAAAACATTCATCATATGTGCACACCGCACACGGATTGCCAGATCACAACTTTCGTCATGCTGAATTTGAAGCACGAAGGAACAGTAAGAGGCAATTAGTGCTATTGGCGTGATTTTCTGGGAGTAATTGACAGAAACAAACGTAATTATAGCACAGCACATGTCAAATACCCTATGCCCACGTCCTCATCAGACCGCCATAGGAACTTCAATCCACGATGCAGCACTAGTCTGATGAAAGCCAATTACAGTAGTCTGATTGCTAGCGCTTCCCAAATTGGTACGGTGTCATCTTTATTCGGGCATCTCTTTTACTTCCCATATTTATGATCTCCTGGCACATGGTCCCCCTCTTTAGGTGAAGCGACCAAGCTTCATCCGCTGGCTTTCAAACTTTTTCTACACTTCAAAATGAACACTGCATGATCCATTTCAAAATTTGGCTATTTCAGGATCTGTAGCTTATTTAAGTCATTACGTTTTTTTTAGGCATTTAACAAATATAATTCCAAGTTGAACTGCAAGCGATTGAAAGATTGGCAAAAATTGGCTTGAAAAGATCATATTTTTTGTTCCCGAATCTAATTGACCCTCCTTGGCCTTATAGAAGAAAGGAAAGAATTCCACACACGAAGGTGCTAGACTCGACCGCCGAACATGGAGTTTTCAGTTTTTTAATTGGGCGATGCTTGGCGTCGCCGACTGATCTTTTCTTTACAGATCCGCCGCGTCGACAACCATTTGGTTTGGCCCCTTTCATCATCCGCCCATACAACCGCCCACCCCCCATTGCAACAAATATAGTACTTGCATAGCCCTTGCACCCCTGCATGTTGCCATAACATTTGCAATAGAATTCTGCTGCGATTTTTTCGTGTTAGCTTTTCTGCAACATGGGTGTTGTTGGTGAAGAACCTTCAACAACACAAGTTGGATGTTGCAGAAAAATTCCGCAATGTCGCAAGGCATGCGTCCAGTCGTTGAGGTCCTTGCGGGCGGCCACATGGAAAGAAGGAGAGGAGACCTGGGTAGGGAGGAAGGAGCCAGGGGGCGGTGAAGGTCCCCAACCATGCAGTCGACTGGGCTTGCCCCGCGTCGGTTAGAAGAGGAGGTCGACCGTGGCGGCGGCTGGCGCCGGTGGTTGGCTGGCGGAGAGTGAGAAAGAGAGGTGGGGGGAGGAAGGGAACATGGTGCGGTGGCCGGGGCTAGGCTCGTCACAAGCAGCAGCGCTCCGGCTACCAGCCAGACGGTTGTGGCGGCGCTGAAATTGAATCGGGTGAGGTGGTTGTCGCAACTCAGATCCGATCGAGACGGAAGACTCACGGGGTTTGCAACACCTAGCGTGTTGTAATTAGGATTTTTGCAACAACTAGTGGTTTGCATTAAGATGTACCTTGTATGCCGTCCAATCGAACTTGGATCTACCGGTGTGCATCCGGCGGAACTCACGCGTGATTTGACGGTTGACTCCTAATCTTTCCGCTTTTTAATTTGAAAAATGCAAACGAACTACCCCCGAAAATTCAAAAAATCAGTTAAATATGTTCATATATTTGCTCCAATAAAGTAGAGAAAAAAGATTCCATTTCATTTATCAATTTCGCAATCACAAGGTATTTAAAACAACTAAGAAAATAACAAAGAAAAATCCATATAACTTGAAGCACGTGGTTTGAACCCATGGCCAGTTTGCGTTGCTAATGCAAAAAAACCGCTATACTATGCTACGCTCTTTTAGTAATTGCACACCGTACGTCTTTAGTAAGGAAAGATTTTTCTAGCCTGCTGGCTTCTTCATTCTGATGGACCAAACAGACCTCCCACGGATCACGCTTTCTCCACCTACACAATTGTTACATCGATCCCAACGGTTCATGCTTGTTCTACTGTGTATATGTGCTTTCCGTTGATGCTTATCCGCTGACAGCCGCACGCTAGAAGCTCCAGGCCCGAGGAAATATCTGGCAGCAGCTCGTAGCCATCGAGCCGTCGTCCGCGCGACGGGTCGCCGTCCACGTGACCGGCCGCAGCCACGCCGCTGAGACGCGGCTTTCGTCGCTATCTCTCTCCTCTGCTCTCCTCTCTCCTCTCACATCTCTCATCTACTTTGTCTCTCCCCTCATCCATGGAGTCCTATCTCCCCTTGCCTTCACCCTCGCTCAACCTCCCATCCTTCCTTTCTCCTTCGATTTCGTCGGGATCCGCCGGATCCGACGCCGGCGCCACGTTCCGACCGTCCCGCCGCGCTTGGGTCGTCGGTCACCGCGACGCCGTCATATCGCTGACGGGATCCAGCACCACCGCCTTCCTGGCCTGGAGGAGATGCCCCCACACCGGCGCCTGCACACACGAGCAGCATCAGCAAACGCGTCAGCAATGCGTCCCTGGGGCTCTTTTTCCCATGGCGTGACTCCGATTTATGTCCCGCGAACACTAAGCGGCGCTTGAGTGGTGGCCTGCAGAATGTACCACTTCGGCAGAGTAGTCGGCCAGATCTGGAAAAAATATCTGTAATTCGAAGTTATTTGCTGTGTATTTCTTCCTTGATAAAAAATGTTATTTATCTAGTATATTTATGTAATTTTCCTTTTTCATTTAATTGAGAAATCCTTATTGACTACAATTATTCATGCACCAAGAGAAACAATTGAGGGCTAATGTTTCAATTTAAATTATGGTTCTTGGGCCCATATGAAATTTAATGGCCAAAATTCTTACGATGGGTTGATGGTCTTGAATAGAGTTGAACTTTAAAGTGGGCCACAACTCTATTGGTTGACTATTATATGGGCTGGCAAGGTCCAGATCATGTTGGCCATCATGTCATATGATGAGTGGAATGCATGATTAACGCCGTTACGTTGGCGTAAGCTGGACGGTCAGAACCGTCATGGATCCATGACGGTTCTAAGAGATCCGTCATGAAGTGCATGGGTGGTCAAATATTACGCATATACATGACAAATTTTATATCCTCATCGACGTCCTACGATGACAGCTTTTGCACACATATGTGACAGTTTGTATCCGTCCTGGATTTACACATTCTTGTAGTGATTCGGGGGCCTCCGGGGTGTAGCTATGCCACCCGACACATCACACGGGTCCCGAATGCATGTGTGAAAGTGTTATGCATAGCGTAGACGCCGACTTGGGCCCGTGGTGTGGCCCCCCTCCACGGAAGGCAGTGCCGCCGTCACTTGGAGGGGGGATGGTGCGGGTGCGGTGAACCGAGGGAATCTAGTGTTGGGTTGGGTCCGACCGTGTTCTGGATGTTGTAGGGCTACCTATCGCAACCAGGTGGAAGAGTCCACGGTCAAAGCCGTCCGCGAAAGTCAAAGGGCTAGATCTACTGGTCAACTGGGATCGGGGTGGCCTTTCGGGTGTAGCTATGCCACCGAAACATCGCACCGGGTCCCGTGCATGTGTGAAAGGTTCTGGCATGCGTAGACAGCCTGACTTGGGGCCCCGTGGTTGGCCCCCCTCCACGGAAGAGCCGTGCGCTCACTTGGAGGGGGGGATGGTGCGGGTGCGGTGGAACCGAAGGGAATTAGTGTTGGGTTGGGTCCAGACCGTGTTCGGGGATGTTGCTATGGGCTGACCATCGCAACCAGGTGGAAGAGTCCACCGGTCAAAGCCCGTCGGCGAAAGTCAAAGGCTAGATTAACGGTCAACTGGGATTCGGGTGGCCTCGGGGTGAGCTATGCCACCAAAACATCGCACGGGTCCCGATGCATGTGTGAAAGTGTCCTGGCATGCGTAGCGCCGATCTTGGGGCTCCGTGGTGTGGCCCCCCCTCCACGAAGGCAGTGCGCCGTCCCTGGAGGGGGGATGGGTTTGCGGGTAGCGGAAGACCGGGAATCTAGTGTTGGGTGGGTCCAGACCGTGTTCGGGGATGTTCTATGGGCTGACCTATCGCAACCAGGTGGAAGAGTTCCACCGGTTCAAAGCCCGTCCGGGAAAGTCAAAGGGCTAGATCTACTGGTCAACTGGGATTCGGGGTGGCCTTCGGGGTGTAGCTGTGCCACCGAAACATCGCACGGGTCCGATGGATGTGTGAAAGTGTTCTGGCATGCGTAGACTGCCGTCTTGGGGCCCCGTGGTGTGGCCCCCTCCAGGAAGGCAGTGCCGCCGTCACTTGGAGGGGGGATGGGTGCGGGTGCGTAGAAACCGGAGGGAATCTAGTGTTGGTTGGGTCCAGACCGTGTTCGGGGATGTTGCTATGGGCTGACCATCGCAACCAGGGGAAGAAGTCCACCGGTCAAAGCCCTTCCGGCGAAAGTCAAAGGGCTAGATCTACTGGTCAACTGGGATTCGGGGTGGCCTTCGGGGTGTAGCTATGCCACCGAAACATCGCACGGGTTCCCGATCATGTGTGAAAGTGTTCTGGCATGCGTAGACCGCCATCTTGGGGCCCCGTGGTGTGGCCCCCCCCCCTCCACGGAAGTGCAGTGCGCCGTCACTGGAGGGGGGATGGTGCGGGTGCGTGTGGAACCGAGGGAATCTAGTGTTGGGTTGGGTCCAGACCGTGTTGGGGATGTTGCTAGGCTGACCTATCGCAACAGGTGGAAGAGTCCACCGGTCAAAGCCTCGTCCGCGAAAGTCAAAGGGCTAGATCTAATGGTCAACTGGGATTCGGGGTGGCCTTGGGGTGTAGCTATGCCACCGAAACATCGCACGGTCCCGATGCATGTGTGAAAGTATTCTGGCATGCGTAGACGCCGTCTTGGGGGCTCTGTGTGTGGCCCCCCCTCCACGGAAGGCAGTGCTGCGTCATGTGGAGGGGATGGTGCGGGTGCGTGGAACCGGAGGGAATCTATGTGGGTTGGGTCCAGACCGTGTTCGGGGATGTTCTATGGGCTGACCTATCGCAACCAGTGGAAGAGTCCACGTCAAAGCCCCTCCGGGAAAGTCAAAGGCTAAGATCTACTGGTCAACGAGGATTGCGGGGGGCCTTCGGGGTGTAGCTATGCCAAAAACATCGCACGGTCCGGCTGATGTGAAAGTGTCTGCATGCGTAGACGCCCGTCTTGGGGCCTCCGTGGTGTGGCCCCCCTCCACGGAAGGCAGTGCCGCCGTCACTTGGAGGGGGGATGGTGGCGGTGCGGTGGAACGGAGGGAATCTAGTGTTGGGTTGGGTCCAGACCGTGTTCGGGGATGTTGCTATGGGCTGACCTATCGCAACCAGGTGGAAGAGTCCACCGGTCAAGCCCGTCGCGAAAGTCAAAGGGCTAGATCTACTGGTCAACTGGGATTCGGGGTGGCCTCGGGGTGTAGCTATGCCCCGAAACATCGCACGGTCCCGATGCATGTGTGAAAGTGTCTGGCATGCGTAGACGCCGTCTTGGGGCCTCCATGGTGTGGCCCCCCCTAGGAGGCAGTGCCGCCGTCACTTGGAGGGGGGGATGGTGCGGGTGCGGTGGACCAGGAGGGAATCTAGTGTGGTTGGGTCCAGAACCGGTTCGGGGATGTTGTATGGGCTGACCTATCGCAAACAGGTGAAGAGTCCACCGTCAAAGGCGTCCGGCGAAAGTCAAAGGGCTAGATCTATTGGTCAACTGGGATTCGGGGTGGCCTTCGGGGTGTAGCTATGCCACCGAAACATCGCACGGGTCCCGATGCATGTGTGAAGTTTTCTGGCATGCTTACGCCGACTTGGGCCCCGTGGTGTCCCCCCCCCTCACGGAAGGCAGTCTGCCGTCACTTGGAGGGGGGATGGTGCGGGTTGCGGTGGAACCGAGAGGGAATCTAGTGGTGGGTTGGTCCAGACCGTGTTCGGGATGTTGCTAGGGCTGACCTATCGCAACCAGGTGGAAGAGTCCACCGGTCAAAGCACGTCCGGCGAAAGTCAAAGGGCTAGATCTATGGTCAACTGGATTCGGGGTGGCCTTCGGGGTGTAGCTATGCCACGAACATCGCACTGTCCCGATGCATGTGTGAAAGTGTTCTGGCATGCGTAGACGCCTCTTGGGGCTCCGTGGTGTGGCCCCCCTCCAGCAGGAAAGCAGTGCTGCCGTCACTTGGAGGGGGGATGGTGCGGGTGGTGTCGTGAACCGAGGGAATCTAGTGTGGGTTGGGTCCAGACCGTGTTCGGGGATGTTGCTATGGGCTGACCTTCGCAACCAGGTGGAAGAGTCCACGGTCAAAGCCCGTCTGGGGAAGTCAAAGGGCTAGATCTACTGGTCAACTGGGATTCGGGGTGGCCTCGGGGTGTAGCTATGCCACCAAAACATCGCACGGGTCCCGATGCAGTGTGAAAGTGTCTGGCATGCGTAGACGCCCATCTTGGGGCTCCGTGGCGTGGCCCGCCACCCCTCCACGGAAGGCAGTGCTGCCGTCACTTGAGGGGGGGTGGTGCGGGTGCATGACCGGAGGGAATCTAGTGTTGGGTTGGGTCCAGACCTGTTCGGGGATGTTGCTATGGGCTGACTATCCAACCGGTGGAAAGAGTCCACCGTCAAAGCCCGTCCGACGCAAAGTCAAAGGGCTAATCTACTGGTCAACTAGGATTCGGGTGGCCTTCGGGTGTGTTGCTATGCCACTCGAAACATCGCACGGGTCCCGATGCATGTGTGAAAAGTGTCCTGGCATGCGTAGGCCGTCTTGAGGACCCCGTGGTGTGCC
>CM022299.1:76994589-77015742 GCA_011799875.1 Thinopyrum elongatum
GGATCTAGTGTTGGGTTGGGTCCAGACCGGTTCGGGGATGTTGCTATGGCTGACCTATCACAACGGTGGAAGAGTCTACGTCAAAGCCCGTGCCGGTCAAAGTCAACAAGGATAGATTCTACGGGTCAACCGGGATTGGGGTGGCCTTCGGGGGTGTTAGCTCCACTGACACATCGCACGGGTCCGATGCATGTTTGAGAGTGTTCTAGCATGAGTAGACGCCTGACTTGGGCCCGTGGTGTTGGCCCCCCTCCCGGAAGGCAGTGCATTGCCGTCACTGGAGGGGGGGATGGTGCGCGGTGCGTTGGAACCGGAGGGAATCTAGGTGTTGGGTTGGGTCCAGGACCGTGTTCGGGTTGTCTATAGGGCTGTCCTATCGCAACCTGGTGTGAAGGTCCACCGGCCGTCAAAGCGTCCGACGAAAGTAAAAGGGCTAGATTCTACTAGTCAACGTGGGATCGGGGCTAGACTCTTGGTGGGTGTATGCAGCACCGAAACATCGCACGTGTCCCGATGCTAGTTTGTGAAACTGTTCTGGCAATGCTTAGATGCCCGTCTGGGTCGGGCTCCGTGGTGTTGGCCCCCGACTCCACTGAAGAGTGCGCCGTAACTTGGAGGGGCGGGGGTGAAGGGTAGCGGTGGGGGACCGGAGGGAATCTAGTGTTGGGTTGGGTCCAGACCGTGTTGGGATGTTGCTTATGGGCGGACCGTATCGCAACCAGTGAAGATCCCGGTCAAAGCTCCTCCGGCAAAGTCTAAAGGCTAGATTACTGTCAAACCTGGGATTCGGGGGTTGCCTTTCTGGGGTGTAGCTTTATGCCCCAAAATCATCACACGTGTTCCCCATGCATGTGTGAACAGTGTCCTGGCATGCGTAGACACCCATCGTTGGGCTCCGTGGTGTGCCCCCCCATCCACGTGAAGGTCTGTGACTGTCGTCACTTTGGTTGGGGGATGGTGGGTGTGCGAGAACTCGGAGGGACTATCAGTGTTGGGTGGGTCCAGACCAGTTCTGGGAGTGTTGCTTGGGCTGACCTATCGCAACCAGGTGGGAAGACTCCACCGGTCAAAGCCTTCTTATACGGAATGTTTGAAGCATGTGTATTGTTAGAGTTCCTCTTCTCTTGTTCCCTTGGATTTGTTCAGGATTTTGCTAACCCGTCGCATGGTATCTAGCTAATGCAGGAAGCACCTAAGAAAATTCGTAAGCAGCAGCATCGCACCTTCGGAGTAGTTAGTGGTGTCATCGCCACTGACAAGGATATTTCCTGTTTTGAACCCGCATTGGTATTGTAGAGTCTTCTCTGTGTCTCTTGGATTGTTCACTCAGATGTTGTAAACACCGTCGCATGAATTATGTACTCTGATTGGCAGGAGCACATAAAGACTTAGCAAGAAGCATGCAGTGGTTTTTCGTGCACATGGCGACGGGACAAGTCCTTGTATTTTGCTTGCCATGTTGTGTCACCGTGTCAGAATGTGTGCTGCTCCTGACCACCACAGAGCCAAAGTCATATATATGTTTAAATGAAACAATATTCACCCTGGTGGAAACATTCCCATGTTATTTGAAATAATATTTGTTTAGTGCAAAAAAATCTATTATTGTATGAAAGCGATCCGCCTAGTCTGGAAATAGTAGTCATAATGATGGAAGGAAATTAATTTGTATGGACGCAAGGCATATTTTTGTTGTACGAACAATAGATTTCTTTGGATTCAGATTCCAAATTCTATCGAAGCAAAAAAGCTCATTCTGCGATGCAATTAATATTCTTGGAAGCAAAATTCCTATCATTCGGAATGCGATACTCATATCTTTGGAAGAATTTCTAGTTTATAATTTGTATGAAAGGTCCTGGGTGGACAATGGTTAAAAAATATGTTTGATGAAGCATGAATTGTAATATGGAAGTAAGCCGTCTACATTGTGGTTAGACGATGCAAAATAATTGTCATGTTGGACACAGAATCACACCAAATTGAAACCAACCTCCAGTTGACATGGAAGCAATTTGCTAGACAGTAGAAGCAAATGAATTGATATGATTTTATATGTTACGAGAACATGCATCAGATCCTTAAAAAAAACATCATCAATGTGCACACCGCACACGGATTGCCAGATGCACAACTTTCGTCATGCTGAATTTGAAGCACGAAGAAGCAGTAAGAAGGAATTAGTGCTATTGGCGTGATTTTTCTGGAGTAATTGACAGAAACAAACGTAATTATAGCACTAGCACATGCAAACTACCTAGCCCACGTCCTCATCAGACCGCCATAGGAACTTCAATCCAACGATGCAGCACTAGTCTGATGAAAGCCAATTACAGTAGTCTGATTGCTAGCGCTTCCCAATTGGTACGGTGTCATCTTTATTCGGGCATCTCTTTACTTCCCATATTTATTGAATCTCCTGGCCACATGGTCCCCTCTTTAGGTGAAGCGACCGAAGCTTCATCCGCTGGCTTTCAAACTTTTTCTACACTCAAAATGAACACTGCATGATCCATTTCAAAATTTGGTATTTTTCAGGATCTGTATGCTTATTTAAGTCATTAGTTTATTTTTAGGCATTTAACAAATATAATTCAAGTTGAGACTGCAAGCGATTGAAAGATTGGCAAAATTGGCTTGAAAAATCATATTTTTGTTCCCGAATCTATTGTTTGGCCTTATAGAAGAAAAGGAAAGAAATTCCACACACGAAGGTGCTAAGACTCGACCCCGAACATGGAGTTTTTCAGTTTTTTAATTGGGCGATGCTATGGCGTCAGCCGAGATCTTTTCTTACAGATCCGCCGCGTCGACAACCATTTGGTTTGGCCCCTTTCATCACCGCCATAAAGATTGCACAAATATAGTATGCAACACTTGCACCCCTGATGTTGCATAACATTTGCAATAGAATTCTGCTGCAGATTTTTTTCGTGTTAGCTTTTCTGCAACATGGGTGTTGTTGGGAAGAACTTCAACAACACAGTTGATGTTGCAGAAAAATTCCCAATGTCGCAAGGCATGCGTCCAGTCGTTGAGGGTCCTTGCGGCGGCAACATGGAAAGAAGGAGAGGAGACTGGGAGGGAGGAAGGAGCCAGGGGGCGGTGAAGGTCCCCAACCATGCAGTCGACTGGGCTTGCCCCGCGTCGGTTAGAAGAGGAGGTCGACCGTGGCGGCGGCTGGCGCCGGTGGTTGGCTGCGGAGAGTGGAGAAAGAGAGGTGGGGGAGGAAGGGAACATGGTGACGGTGGCGGGGCTAGGCTCGTCCAGCAGCAGCGCTCCGGCACCAGCCAGAACGGTTGGGCGGCGCATGAATTGAATCGGGTGAGGTGGTGTCGCAACTCCAGATCCGATCGAGACGGAGACTCACGGGGTTTGCAAACACCTAGCGTGTTGTAATTAGG
Organism: Thinopyrum elongatum; assembly: GCA_011799875.1. Classification (NCBI taxonomy): domain Eukaryota; kingdom Viridiplantae; phylum Streptophyta; class Magnoliopsida; order Poales; family Poaceae; genus Thinopyrum; species Thinopyrum elongatum. Next base: position 76,997,994 of record CM022299.1, read on the forward strand.
ATTTTTGCAACAACTAGTGGTTGCATTAAGATGTACCATTGTATGCCGTCCATCGAACTTGGATCTACCGGTGTGACATCCGGCGGAACTCACGGTGATTGACGGTTGACTCTAATCTTTCGCTTTTTAATTTGAAAAATGCAAACGAACTACCCCCGAAAACAAAAAATCATGTTGGAAATATGTTCATATATTTGCTCCAAATAAAGTAGAGAAAAAAGATTCCATTTCATTTATCAATTTCCAATACAAGGTATTTTAAAAAACTAAGAAAATAACAAAGAAAAATCCATATAATTGAAGCACGTGGGTTTGAACCCATGGCCAGTTTGCGTTGTAATGCAAAAAAACACGCTATACTATGCTACGCTCTTGTTAGTAATTGGCCACCACCCGACGTCTTTAGTAAGGAGAAGATTTTTCTAGCCTGCTGGCTTCTCATTCTGATTGGACCAAACGACCTCCCACGGATCACGCTTCTCCACCTACACATTGTTACATCGATCCAACGGTTCATGCTTGTTCTACTGTGTATATGTGCTTTCCGTGATGCTTATCCCTGACAGCCGCCGCTAGAAGCCCAGGCCCGAGGAAACTGGCAGAGCTCGTAGCCATCGACGCCGTCGTCCGCGCGACGGGTCGCCGTCCCACGTGACCGGCCGCAGCCACGCCGCTGAGACGCGGCTTTCGTCGCCTATCTCTCTCCTCTGCTCTCCTCTCTCCTCTCACATCTCTCATCTCACTTTGTCTCTCCCTCACATGGAGCCACCCCCTGCTTCACCCGCTCAACCTCCCATGCTTCCTTTCTCCTTCGATTTCGTCGGGATCCGCCGGATCCGGACGCCGGCGCCACGTTCCCGACCTCCCGCCGCGCTTGGGTCGTCGGTCACCGCGACGCCGTCATATCGCGACGGGATCCAGCACCACCGACCTTCCTGGCCTGGAGGAGATGCCCCCACACCGGCTGCCTGCACACACGAGCAGCACAGCAAACGCGTCAGCAAGCGTCCCTGGCGGCGTCTTTTTCCCATGGCGAATGAACTCCGATTTTGTCCCGCGAACACTAAGCGGCGCTTGAGTGGTGGCTGCAGAATGTACACTTCGGGCAGAGTAGTCGGCCAGATCTGGAAAAAATATTGTAATTCGAAGTTATTTGCTGTGTATTTCTTCCTTGATAAAAAATGTTATTTATCTAGTATATTTATGTAATTTCCTTTTTCATTTAATTGGAGAAATCCTTATTGACTACAATATTCATGCACCAAGAGAAACAATTGATGGGCTAATGTTTCAATTAAATTAGTGGTGTCTTGGGCCCATATGAAATTTAATGGCCAAAATTCTTACGATGGGTTGATGGTCTTGAATAGAGTTGAACTTTAGTGGGCCAAACTCTAATTGGGTTGACTATTATATGGGCTTGGCAAGGTCCAGATCATGTTGGCCATCATGTCATATGATGACGTGGAATGCATGATTAACGCCGTTACGTTGGCAGTAAGCTGTGACGGTCAGAACCGTCATGGATCCATGACGGTTCTAAAGATCCGTCATGAGTGCATGGTGGTCAAATATACGCATATACATGACAAATTTTATAATCCTCATCGACGTCCTACGATGACAGTTTTGCACACATATGTGACAGTTTGTATCCGTCTGGATTTACACATTTCTTGTAGTGATTCGGGGGCCTCGCGGGGTGTAGCTATGCCACCGAAACATCACACGGGTCCCGAATGCATGGTGAAAGTGTTTGGCATGCGTAGACGCCGACTTGGGGGCCCGTGGTTTGGCCCCCCTCCACGGAAGGCAGTGCCGCCGTCCACTTGGAGGGGGGATGGTGCGGGTGCGGTGGAACCAGAGGAATCTAGTGTTGGGTTGGGTCCAGACCGTGTTCAGGATGTTGTATGGGCTACCTATCGCAACCAGGTGGAAGAGTCCACCGGTCAAAGCACGTCCGCGAAAAGTCAAAGGGCTAGATCTACTGGTCAACTGGGATTCGGGGTGGCCTTCGGGTGTAGCTATGCCACCGAAACATCCGCACGGGTCCCGATGCATGTGTGAAAGTGTTCTGGCATGGTAGAAGCCTGACTTGGGGCCCCGTGGTTGGGCCCCCCTGCACGGAAGAGCGTGCTGCCGTTCACTTGGAGGGGGGATGGTGCGGGTGCGGTGGAACCGAAGGGAATCTAGTTTGGGTTGGGTCCAGACCGTGTTCTGGGGATGTTGCTATGGGCTGACCGTATCGCAACCAGGTGGAAGAGTCCACCGGTCAAAGCCCGTCCGGCGAAAGTCAAAGGGCTAGATCTACTGGTCAACTGGGATTCGGGGTGGCCTTCGGGGTGAGCTGCCACCAAACATCGCACGGGTCCCGATGCATGTGTGAAAGTGTCCTGGCTTGGTAGACGCCATCTTGGGCTCCGTGGTGTGGCCCCCCTCCACGAAGGCAGTGCTGCGTCTGGAGGGGGGATTTGCGGGTGCGGAAGACCGGGAATCTAGTGTTGGTTTGGTCCAGACCGTGTTCGGGGATATTATTATGGGCTGACCTATCGCAACCAGGTGGAGAGTCCACCGTCAAGCCCGTCCGGTGAAAGTCAAAGGGCTAGATCTACTGGTCAACTGGGATTCGGGGTGGCCTTCGGGGTGTAGCTTGCCACCGAAACATCGCACGGGTCCCGATGGATGTGTGAAAGTGTTCTGGCATGCGTTGATGCCCGTCTTGGGGCCCGTGTGTGGCCCCCTCCACGGAAGGTAGTGCCGCCGTCACTTGGAGGGGGGATGGTGCGGGTGCGCTGAAACCGGAGGGAATCTAGTGTTGGTTGGGTCAGGACCGTGTTCGGGGATGTTGCTATGGGCTGCCATCGCAACCAGGTGGAAAAGTCCACCGGTCAAAGCCCGTCCGGCGAAAGTCGAAGTGCTAGATCTACTGGTCAACTGGGATTCGGGGTGGCCTTCGGGGTGTAGCTATGCCACCGAAACATCGCACGGTATCCGATGCATGTGTGAAAGTGTTCTGGCATGCGTAGACCGCCTACTTGGGGCCCCGTGGTGTGGCCCCCCTCCACGGAAGCAGTGCTGCCGTCACTTGGAGGGGGGATGGTGCGGGTGCGGTGGAACCGAGTGATCTAGTGTTGGGTTGGGTCCAGACCTTGTTTGGGGATGTTGCTAGGCTGACCTATTCGCAACCAGGTGGAAGAGTCCACCGGTCAAAGCCCGTCCGGCGAAAGTCAGGGCTAGATCACTGGTCAACTGGGATTCGGGGTGGCCCTTGGGGTGTAGCTATGCCACCGAACATCGCACGGTCCCGACCGCATGTGTGAAAGTATTCTGGCATGCGTAGACGACCGTCTTGGGGCTCTGTGTGTGGCCCCCTCCACGGAAGGCAGTGCTGCCGTCATGTGGAGGGGATGGTGCGGGTGCGGTGGAACCGAGGGAATCTAGTGTGGGTTGGGTCCAGACCGTGTTCGGGGATGTTCCTATGGGCTGACGTATCGCAACCAGGTGGAAGAGTCCATCGGTCAAAGCCCCTCCGGTGAAAGTCAAAGGGCTAGATCTACTGGTCAACTAGGATCGGGGGTGCCCTTCTGGGTGTAGCTATTCCAATGAAATATCGCACGGGTCCGCGTATGTGCCAAGTGTTCTGCATGCGTAGACGCCCGTCTTGGGGCCTCTGGCGGTGGCCCCCCTCCACGGAAGGCAGTGCCCGGTCACCTTGGAGGGGAGGATGGTGGGCGGTGCGTGGAACCGGAGGGAATCTAGTGTTGGGGTTGGGTCCAGACCGTGTTCGGGGATGTTGCTATGGGCTGACCTATCGCAACCAGGTGGAAAGTCCACCGGTCACAGCCCGCGCCCGAAAGCAAAGGGCTAGATCTACTGGTCAACTAGGATTCGGGGTGGCCTTCGGGGTGTAGCTATGCCACCGAAACATCGCACGAGTCCCGATGCATGTGTGAAAGTGTTCTGGTATGCGTAGACTCCCGTCTTGGGGCCCCATGGTGTGGCCCCCCCTCTACGGAAGGCAGTGCCGCCGTCACTTGGAGGGGGGATGGTGCGGGTGCGCTGGAACCGGAGGGAATCTAGTGTCGGTTGGGTCCAGACCGTGTTCGGGGCTGTTGCTATGGGCTGACCTATCGAAACCAGATAGAAGAGTCCACCGGTCAAAGCCCGTCCGGCGAAAGTCAAAGGGCTAGATCTACTGGTCAACTGGGATTCGGGGTGGCCTTCGGGGTGTAGCTATGCCACCGAAACATCACACGGGTCCCGATGCATGTGTGAAAGTTTTCTGGCATGCGTAGACGCCCGACTTGGGGCCTCGTGGTGTGGCCCCCCCCCTCCACGGAAGGCAGTGCTGCCGTCACTTGGAGGGGGGATGGTGCTGGTGCGGTGGAACCAGAGGGAATCTAGTGTTGGGTTGGGTCCAGACCGTGTTCATGGATGTTGTTATGGGCTGACCTATCGCAATCAGGTGGAAGAGTCCACCGGTCAAAGCACGTCCGGCGAAAGTCAAAGGGCTAGATCTACTGGTCAACTGGGATTCGGGGTGGCCTTCGGGGTGTAGCTATGCCACCGAAACATCGCACGGGTACCGATGCATGTGTGAAAGTGTTCTGGCATGCGTAGACGCCTAACTTGGGGCCCCGTGGTGTGGCCCCCCTGCATGGAAAGCAGTGCTGCCGTCACTTGGAGGGGGGGATGGTGCGGGTGGTGCGTGGAACCGAGGGAATCTAGTGTTGGGTTGGGTCCAGACCGTGTCGGGGATGTTGCTATGGGCTGACCTATCGCAACCAGGTGGAAGAGTCCATCGGTCAAAGCCCGTCGGGGAAAGTCAAAGGGCTAGATCTACTGGTTAACTGGGATTCGGGGTGGCCTTCGGGGTGTAGCTATGCCACCAAAACATCACACGGGTCCCGATGCATGTGTGAAAGTGTCCTGGCATGCGTAGACGCCCATCTTGGGGCTCCGTGGTGTGGCCCCCCTCCACGGAAGGCAGTGCTGCCGTCACTTGGAGGGGGGGATGGTGCGGGTGCAGTTGAACCGGAGGGAATCTAGTGTTGGGTTGGGTCCAGACCTTGTTCGGGGATGTTGCTATGGGCTGACCTATCGCAACCAGGTGGAAGAGTCCACCGGTCAAAGCCCGTCCGGCGAAAGTCGAAGGGCTAGATCAACTGGTCAACTGGGATTCGGGTTGGCCTTCGGGGTGTAGCTATGCCACCGAAACATCGCACGGGTCCCGATGCATGTGTGAAAGTGTTCTGGCATGCGTAGATGCCCGTCTTAGGGCCCCGTGGTGTGGCCCCCCTCCACGGAAGGCAGTGCCGCCGTCACTTCGAGGGGGGATGGTGCGGGTGCGCTGGAACCGGAGGGAATCTAGTGTTGGTTGGGTCCAGACCGTGTTCGGGGATGTTGCTATGGGCTGACCTATCGCAACCAGGTGGAAGAGTCCACCGGTCAAAGCCCGTCCGGCGAAAGTCAAAGGGCTAGATCTCCTGGTCAACTGGGATTCGGGAGGCCTTCGGGGTGTAGCTATGCACCGAAACATCGCACGGGTCCCGATGCATGTGTGAAAGTGTTCTGGCCATGCGTAGACGCCTGACTTGGGGCCCGTGGTGTGGCCCCCCTCACGGAAGGCAGTGCTGCCGTCACTTGGAGTGGGGGGATGGTGGGGTGCGGTTGGAACCGAGGGAATCTAGTGTTGGTTTGGGTCCAGACCGTGTTCGGGGATGTTGCCATGGGCTGACCGATCGCAACCAGGTGGAGAGTCCACCGGTCAAAGCCCGTCCGGCGAAATCAAAGGGCTAGATCTACTGGTCACTAGGATTCGGGGTGGCCTTTGGGGTGTAGCTATGCCACCGAAACATCGCACGGGTATCGATGCATGTGTGAAAGTGTTCTGGCATGCGTAGATGCCCGTCTTGGGGCTCCGTGGTGTGGCCCCCCCCTCCACGGAAGGCAGTGCTGTCGTCACTTGGAGGGGCGGATGGTGCGGGTGCGGTGGAACCGGAGGGAATCTAGTGTTGGGTTGGGTCCAGACAATGTTCGGGGATGTTGCTATGGGCTGACCTATTGCAACCAGGTGGAAGAGTCCACCGGTCAAAGCCCGTCTGGTGAAAGTCAAAGGGCTAGATCTACTGGTCAACTGGGATTCGGGGTGGCCTTCGGGGTGTAGCTATGCCACCGAAACATCGCACGAGTCCCGATGCATGTGTGAAAGTGTTCTGGTATGCGTAGACTCCCGTCTTGGGGCCCCATGGTGTGGCCCCCCCTCTACGGAAGGCAGTGCCGCCGTCACTTGGAGGGGGGATGGTGCGGGTGCGCTGGAACCGGAGGGAATCTAGTGTCGGTTGGGTCCAGACCGTGTTCGGGGCTGTTACTATGGGCTGACCTATCGAAACCAGATGGAAAAGTCCACCTGTCAAAGCCCGTCCGGCGAAAGTCAAAGGGCTAGATCTACTGGTCAACTGGGATTCGGGGTGGCCTTCGGGGTGTAGCTATGCCACCGAAACATCACACGGGTCCCGATGCATGTGTGAAAGTGTTCTGGCATGCGTAGACGCCCGACTTGGGGCCTCGTGGTGTGGCCCCCCCCTCCACGGAAGGCAGTGCTGCCGTCACTTGGAGGGGCGATGGTGCGGGTGCGGTGGAACCAGAGGGAATCTAGTGTTGGGTTGGGTCCAGACCGTGTTCATGGATGTTGTTATGGGCTGACCTATCGCAATCAGGTGGAAGAGTCCACCGTCAAAGCAGTCCGGCGAAAGTCAAGGCTAGATCTACTGGTCAACTGGGATTGCGGGGTGGCCTTCGGGGTGTAGCTATGCCACCGAAACATCGCACGGGTACCGATGCATGTGTGAAAGTGTTCGGCATGCGTAGACGCCTGACTTGGGGCCCCTGTGGTGTGGCCCCCCTGCGAAAGCAGTGCTGCCGTCACTTGGAGGGGGGGATGGTGGGGTGCGGTGGAACCGAAGATCTAGTGTTGGGTTGGTCCAGACCGTGTTCGGGGATGGTTGCTATGGGCTGACCTATCGCAACCAGTGAAGAGTCCATCGGTCAAAGCCCGTCCGGCGAAAGTCAAAAGGGCTAGATCTACTGGTTAATGGATCGGGTGGCCTTGGGGTGTAAGCTATGCCACCAAACATCGACACGGGTCCCGATGCATGTGTGAAAGTGTCTGGCATGCGTAGACGCCCATCTTGGGGCTCCGTGGTGTGGCCCCCCTCACGGAAGGCAGTGCTCCGTCACTGGAGGGGGGGATGGTGCGGTGCAGTGTGAACCGGGGAATTCTAGTGTTGGTGTGGGTCCAGACCTTGTTCGGGGATGTTGCTATGGGCTGACCTATCGCAACCAGGTGGAAGAGTCCACGGTCATAGCCCGTCCGCGAAAGTCAAAGGGCTAGATCAACTGGTCAACGGGATTCGGGTTGGCCTTCGGGGTGTAGCTATGCCACCGAAACATCGCACGGGTCCCGATGCATGTGTGAAAGTGTTCTGGCATGCGTAGAGCCCGTCTTAGGGCCCGTGGTGTGGCCCCCCTCCACGGAAGGCTGTGCGCGTCACTTGAGGGGGGATGGTGCGGGTGCGCTGGAACCGGAGGGATCTAGGTTGGTTGGGTCCAGACCGTGTTCAGGGATGTTGCTATGGGCTGACCTATCGCAACCAGGTGGAAGAGTCCACCGGTCAAAGCCCGTCCGGCGAAAGTCAAAGGGCTAGATCGACTGGTCAACTGGGATTCGGGGGGCCTTCGGGTGTTGTAGCTATGCCACGAAACATCGCACGGGTCCCGATGCATGTGTGAAAGTGGTTCTGGCATGCGTAGACGCCTGACTTGGGGCCCGTGGTGTGGCCCCCCCCACGGAAGGCAGTGCTTCCATCACTTGGAGGTGGGGGATGGTGCGGGTGCGGTGGAACGCAAGGGAATCTAGTGTTGGGTTGGGTCCCGACTGTGTTCGGGGATGTTGCCATGGGCTGACCGATCGCAACCAGGTGGAAGAGTCCACCGGTCAAAGCCCGTCCGGCGAAAGTCAAAGGGCTAGATCTACTGGTCAACTAGGATTCGGGGTGGCCTTTGGGGTGTAGCTATGCCACCGAAACATCGCACGGGTATCGATGCATGTGTGAAAGTGTTCTGGCATGCGTAGATGCCCGTCTTGGGGCTCCGTGGGTGTGGCCCCCCCTCCACGGAAGGCAGTGACTGTCGTCACTTGGAGGGGCGGATGGGGGGGTGCGGTGGAACCGGAGGGAATCTAGTGTTGGGTTGGGTCCAGACAATGTTCGGGGATGTTGCTATGGGCTGACCTATTGCAACCAGGTGGAAGAGTCCACCGGTCAAAGCCCGTCTGGTGAAAGTCAAAGGGCTAGATCTACTGGTCAACTAGGATTGGGGTGGCCTTCGGGGTGTAGCTATGCCACAAACATCGCACGGGTCCTGATGCATGTGTGTGAAAGTGTCCTGGCATGCGTAACGCCATCTTGGGGCTCCGTGGTGTGGCCCCCCTCCACGGAAGGCAGTGCTGCCGTCACTTGGAGGGGGGGGATGGTGCGGTTGCGGTAGAACCGGAGGGATCTAGTGTTGGTTGGGTCCAGACCGTGTTCGGGGATGTTGCTATGGGCTGAACCTATCGCAACCAGGTGAAGAGTCCACGGTCAAAGCCCGTCCGACGAAAGTCAAAGGGCTAGATCTACTGGTCAACTGGGATTCGGGGTGGCCTTCGGGTTGTAGCTATGACACGAAACATCGCACGGGTCCCGATGCATGTGTGCAAATGTGTTCTGGCATGCGTAGACGCCGTCTTGGGCCCCGTGGGTGGCCCCCTGCACGGAAGGCAGTGCTGCCATCATTGGAGGGGGGGAGGTGCGGTGCGGTGGAACCGGAGGAATCTAGTGTTGGGTTGGGTCCAGACCGTGTTCGGGGATGTTGCTATGGGCTGACCTATCCCAACCAGGTGGAAGAGTCCACCGGTCATAGCCCGTCCGACGAAAGTCAAAGGGCTAGATCTACTGGTCAACTTGGATTCGGGGTGGCCTTCGGGGTGTAGCTATGCCACCGAAACATCGCAAGGGTCCCGATGCATGTGTGAAAGTGTTCTGGCATGCGTAGACACCTGACTGGGGGCCCCTTGGTGTGGCCCCCCTGCACGGAAGGCAGTGCTGCCGTCACTTGGAGGGGGGATGGTGCGGGTGCGGTGGAACCGGAGGGAATCTAGAATTGGGTTGGGTCCAGACCGTGTTGGGGGATGTTGCTATGGGCTGACCTATCGTGTTCTGCATGCGTAGACGCCGTCTGGGGCCCTGGTGTGGCCCCCCCTCCACGGAAGGCAGTGCCGCCGTCACTTGGAGGGGGATGGTGGGCGGGTCGCGTGGAACCGGAGGGAATCTAGTGTTGGTTGGGTCCAGACCGGTTCGGGTGTTGCTATGGCTGACCTATCGCAACCAGGTGGAAGAGTCCACCGGTCACAGCCCGTCCGGGCGAAAGTCAAAGGGCTAGATCTACTGGTCAACTGGGATTCGGGGTGGCCTTCGGGGTGTAGCTATGCACCGAAACATCGCACGGGTCCGATGCATGTGTGAAAGTGTTCTGGCATTCGTAACGCCCGTCTTGGGGCTCGTGGTGTGGCCCCCCTCCACGGAAGGCTATGCCGCTCACTTAGGGGGGGATGGTGCGGGTGCGGTGGAACCTGAGGGAATCTAGTGTTGGGTTGGGTCCAGACCGTGTTCGGGGATGTTGCTATGGGCTGACCTATCGCAACCAGGTGGAAGAGTCCACGGTCAAAGCCCGTCCGGTCGAAAGTCAAGGGCTAGATCTACTGGTCAACTGGGATTCGGGGTGGCCTTCGGGGTGTAGCTATGCCACCGAAACATCACACGGTCCCGATGCATGTGTGAAAGTGTTCTGGCATGCGTAGACGCCCGTCTTGGGGCCCGTGGTGGCTCCCCCTCCAGAAGGCAGCCCTCACTAAGAGGGGGGATGGTGGCGGGTGCGGTGGAACCGGAGGGATCTAGTGTTGGGTTGGGTCCAACCGTGTTCGGGGATGTTGCTATGGGCTAGACTACGCAACCAGTGTGAAGAGTCCACCGTTCAAACCCGTCGGCGAATTCAAGGGCTAGATCTACTGGTCAACTGGGATTGGGTGGCCTTCGGGGTGTAGCTATGCCACCGAAACATCGCACGGTCCCGATGCGTGTGAAAGTGTTCTGCATGCGTAGACGCCCTCTTGGGCTCCGTGGTTTGGCCCCCCTCCACGAAGGCAGGCGGCCGTCACTTGGAGGTGGGGAATGTGCGGGGTCTTGGGGCCCCGTGGTGTGGCCCCCCCTCCACGGAAGGCAGTGCCGCCGTCACTTGGAGGGGGGATGGTGCGGGTGCGCTGGAACCGGAGGGAATCTAGTGTTGGTTGGGTCCAGACCGTGTTCGGGGATGTTGCTATGGGCTGACCTATCGCAACCAGGTGGAAGAGTCCACCGGTCAAAGCCCGTCCGGCGAAAGTCAAAGGGCTAGATCTACTGGTCAACTGGGATTCGGGGTGGCCTTCGGGGTGTAGCTATGCCACTGAAACATCGCACGGGTCCCGATGCATGTGTGAAAGTGTTCTGGCATGCGTAGACGCCTGACTTGGGGCCCCGTGGTGTGGCCCCCCTCTACGGAAGGCAGTGCTGCCGTCACTTGGAGGGGGGAATCTAGTGTTGGGTTGGGTCCAGACCGTGTTCGGGGATGTTGCTTTGGGCTGACCTATCGCAACCAGGTGGAATAGTCCACCAGTCAAAGCCCGTCTGACGAAAGTCAAAGGGCTAGATCTACTAGTCAACTGGGATTCGGGGTGGCCTTTGGGGTGTAGCTATGCCACCGAAACATCGCACGGGTCCCGATACGTCAGCCCATAGCAAATCCCCGAACCCGGTCTGGACCCAACCCCAACACTAGATTCCCTCCGTTCCACCGCAACCGGCACCCATCCCCCTCTCCCTCCAAGTGACGGCGGCACTGCCTTCCGTTGAGGGGGCCAACGCCACGGGGCCCCAAGACGGGCGTCTACGCATGCCACAACCCTTTGACACATGCATCGGGACCCGTGCGCTGTTTCATTGTCATAGCTACAACACCCCGAAGGCACCCCGAAGCCAGTTGACCAGTAAGATCTAGCCCTTTGACTTTCGCCGGACGGGAATTTGAACCGTTGACCTCTTCCACCTGGTTGCGATGGTCACCCATAGCAACATGCCCCGACAGGTCTGGACCCCAACCCAACACTAGATCTCCCTCCGGTTCTACCGCACCCTCACCATCCCACCCTCCAAGTGCCGGCAGCATGCCTTCCGTGGAGGGGGCCACAACCAACAGAGCCACCCCCCCACCCACCCCACCAAACCCCCACCACACAACACACCACCCACACAAAAAAAACACCCCCCCCCCACCACCCCGCCACAACCCACCCCACAACCCCAACCCAGACACCACACAACCCCACCACCCGAACACCAGACCCACCCCCCCCCCCCCCACAACACCCCCCTCACGACACCACCACCCACCACCCCCCCACAGTCGCATCCACACCAACCCCCCATCCCCCCCCCCCCCCCCACACCCCCCACCCCCCACTACCCCACACCACCCCCCCCGCCCCATCCCCAACACTACCACACCCATGACACCGCTCCCAAACTTCCCCACCGGCTTCCCGCCACAACCACCCCCAAGAACCCCGCCCCATCCTCATCGCCCTCCCCCCGCCCCCGTCACACCCCCCCACTTCCCACACCCCTGGACCACCCCGCACCGCCCGCCCCAGCGGCGGTCTTTACTTCACCATCCAGACCACTATGCGCCCCGCCCACGAACCCCCCCAAGTGCTCCGCCCGCCCCCTACCCCACAACGCCATCTAGCCGACCGTCTTCTATCTGTCACTTGTTAATCCCACCAGCCGTAACAGACACCCCGTACCAATCCTCCTCAACCTGTGCCAGGGTCCGTGGACCCCCCTCCCCGTGTAGCTTCTCCCCACGTTCTCCGTCCATGCCGCCCACCCATATTACTTGCCTTGGAGCGATCCCCCTCTTTCACCCCGGCCGCCCTTTCTTTCTTCTCCTCATTCCAGGGACACTTTCACCCATGCATCGGGACCGTGCGATGTTTGGTGGCATAGCTACCCCCGAGGCCCCCCGATCCCAGTTGACCAGTAGATCTAGCCCTTTGACTTTCGCCGGACGTTTGGACTCTGGACTCTTCCACCTGGTTGCGAAGGTCAGCCCATAGCAACATCCCCGAACACGTCTGGACCCAACCCAACACTAGATTCCCTCCGGTTCCACCCGCACACCACATCCCCCCCTCCAAGTGACGGCTGCACTGCCTTCCGTGGAGGGGGCCACACCACGAGGCCCCAAGCGGGCGTCTACGCATGCGGAAACACTTTCACACATGCCATCGGACCGTGCGATGTTTGGTGGCATAGCTACACCCCGAAGGCCACCCCGAATCCCAGTTAGACCAGTAGATCTAGCCTGCCCTTTGACTTTCGCCGGGCTTTGACCGGTGACTCTTCCCGGTTGCTGGATAGGTCAGCCCATACAACACCCGAACACGGTCTGGACCCAACCAACACTAGATTCCCTCCTGGTTCACGCCACCCGCACCATCCCCCCCTCCAAGTGACGGCACTCTCCTTCCGTGGAGGGGGGGCCACACCACGGGCCCCAGAGACGGCGTCTACGCATGCAGAACACTTTCACACATGCATCGGGACCCGTGCGATGTTCGTGGCATAGCTACACCCGAAGGCCACCCCGAATCCCAGTTGACCATAGATCTAGCCCTTTGACTTTCGCGGACGGGCTTGACCGGTGGACTCTTCCACCTGGTTGCGATAGTCAGCCCATAGCAACATCCCCGAAACACGTCTGGACCCAACCCAACACTAGATTCCCCCCGTTCCACCCACCCGCACCATCCCCCCCTCCAAGTGACGCGGCACTGCCTTCCGTGAGGGGGCCACCCACGGGGCCCCAAGACGGCGTCTACGCATGCCAGAACACTTTCACACATGCATCGGGACCCGTGCGATGTTTCGTGGCATAGCTACACCCGAAGGCCACCCCGAATCCATTTACCAGTAGATCTAGCCCTTTGACTTTCGCCGGACGGTTTGACCGTGACTCTTCCACCTGGTTGCGTGGTCAGCCATAGCAACATCCCCGAACACGGTCTGGACCCAACCCAACACTAGATTCCCTCCGGTTCACCGCACGCGACCATCCCCCCTCCAAGTGACGGCAGCACTGCCTTCCGTGGAGGGGGGCCACACCACGGGCCCCAAGAGGCGTCTACGCATGCAGACACTTTCACAATGCATCGGGACCCGTGCGATGTTTGGTGGCATAGCTAAGCTACACCCCGAAGGCCCCCGAATCCCAGTTGACCAGTAATCTAGCCCTTTGACTTTCGCGGGACGGGCTTGACCGGTGGACTCTTCCACCTGGTTGTGATAGGTCAGCCCATAGCAACATCCCCCGAACACGGTCTGGACCCAACCCAACACTAGATCCCTCATCCGGTTCCACCGCACCCGCACATCCCCCCCAAGTGACGGCCACTGCCTCCGTGGAGGGGGGGCCACACCACGAGCCCCAGAGCGGGCTCTACGCATGCCAGAACACTTTCACACATGCATCGGACCCGTAGCGATGTTTCGGTGGCATAGTACACCCGAAGGCCACCCCGAATCCAGTTGACAGTAGATCTAGCCCTTTGACTTTCGCCGGACGGGCTTTGACCGGTGGACTCTTCCACCTGGTTGCGATAGGTCAGCCCATAGCAACATCCCCGAACACGGTCTGGACCCAACCCAACACTAGATTCCCTCCGGTTCCACCGCACCCACACCATCCCCCCCTCCAAGTGACGGCAGCACTGCCTTTCGTGGAGGGGGGCCACACCATGGGGCCCCAAGTCAGGCGTCTACGCATGCCAGAACACTTTCACACATGCATCGGGACCCGTGCGATGTTTCGGTGGCATGCTACACCCCGAAGGCCACCCGAATCCCAGTTGACCAGTAGATCTAGCCCTTGACTTTCGCCGACGGCTTTGAAGGTGACTCTTCCACCTGTTGCGATAGGTCAAGCCCATAGCACCCTCCCCGAACACGTCTGGACCCAACCAACACGAGTTCCCTCTTCCGCGCACCGCAACCGCAACAACATCCCCCTCCAAGTGACGGCGGCACTGCCTTCCGTGGAGGGGGGCCACACCACGGGGCCCCAGAGGGCTCTACGCATGCCAGAACACTTTCACACATGCTCGACCTGTCTGCGATGTTTCGGTGGCATAGCTACACCCCCGAAGGCCACCCGAATCCCAGTTGACCAGTAGATCTAGCCCTTTGACTTTCGTCGGACGGGCTTTGACGGTGGAACTCTTCCACCTGGTTGGATAGGTCCGCCATAGCAACATCCCCAAACAGTCTGGACCCAACCCAACACTAGATTCCTCCGGTTCTACCGCACCCGCACATCCCCCCCTCCAAGTGACGGCGCACTGCCTTCCGTGGAGGGGGCCACCACCACGGAGCCCCAAGAGGGCGTCTACGCATGCCAGAACACTTTCACACATGCATCGGGACCCGTGCGATGTTTTGGTGGCATAGCTACAAACACCCGAATGGCCACCCGATCCCAGTTGACCAGTAGATCTACTGTCTGACTTTCGCGGAGGGCTTTGACCGGTGGACTCTTCCACCTGGTTGCGATAGGTCAGCCCATAGCAACATCCCCGAACACGGTCTGGACCCAACCCAACACTAGATTCCCTGGTTCCACCGCACCCGCACCATCCCCTTCCAAGTGACGGCCACTGCCTTCCGTGAGGGGGCCACACCACGGGAGCCCAAGAGGCGTCTACGCATGCCAGAACACTTTCACACATGCATCGACGCCGTGCGATGTTTGGTGGCATAGCTACACCCGAAGGCCACCCCGAATCCCAGTTGACCAGTAGATCTAGCCCTTTGAACTTTCGACGTAACGGCTGCCGGTGGACTCTTCCACCTGGTTGGATATCAGCCCATAGCAACATCCCGAACACGGTTCTGGACCCAACCCAACACTGATTCCCTCCGGTTCCACCGCACCGCACCATCCCCCCTCCAATGACGGCAGCACTGCTTCCGTGGAGGGGGGCCACACCACGGAGCCCCAAGACGGCGCCTACGCATCCAGAACATTTACACATGCATCGGGACCCGTGCGATGTTTTCTTGCCATAGCTACCCCGAAGGCCACCCCGAATCCCAGTTGACCAGTAGATCTAGCCCTTTGACTTTCGCCGGACGGGCTTTGACCGTGGACTCTCTCACCTGGTTGGATAGGTCAGCCCATCAACATCCCCGAACACGGTCTGGACCCAACCCAACACTAGATTCCCTCCGGTTCCACGCACCCGCACCATCCCCCCCTCCAGTGAGGCGCACTGCCTTCCTGGAGGGGGGGCACACCACGGCCCCAAGACGGGCTCTACCATGCCAGAACACTTTCACACATGCATCGGGACCCTGCGATGTTTCAGGTGGCATAGCTACCACCCCAAGGCCACCCCGAATCCCGTTGACAGTAGATCTAGCCCTTTGACTTTCGCCGGACGGCTTATGCCGGTGGACTCTTCCACCTGGTTGCGATAGGTCAGCCATGCAACATCCCCGAACACGGTCGGACCCAACCCAACACTAGATTCCCTCCGGTTCCACCGCACCCGCACCTCCCCCCTCCAAGTGACGGCACCTTGCCGTCCGTGAGGGGGGCCACACCACGAGGCCCCAAGCAGCGTCTACGCTGCCAGAACACTTTCACACATGCATCGGACCCTGCGATGTTTCGTGGCATAGCTACACCCAAGGCCACCCCGAATCCCAGTTGACAGTAGATCTAGCCCTTTGACTTTCGCCGACAGGGCTTTGACCGGTGGACTCTTCCACCTGGTTGCGATAGGTCAGCCCATAGCAACATCCCCGAACACGTCTGGACCCAACCCAACACTAGATTCCCTCCGGTTCCACGCACCCGCACCATCCCCCCTCAAGTGACGGCGCACTCTGCCTTCCGTGGAGGGGGGCCACACCACGGCCCCAAGACGGGCTCTACGCATGCCAGACACTTCACACATGCATCGGACCTGCATGTTTTGGTGGCATAGCTACACCCCCGAAGGCCACCCGAATCCGTTGACCAGTAGATCTAGCCCTTTGACTTCGCCGGACGGCTTTGACCGGTGGACTCTTCCACCTGTTGCGATGGTCAGCCCATAGCAACATCCCCGACACGGTCTGGACCCAACCCAACCTATTCCCTCGGTTCCACCGCACCCGCACCATCCCCCCTCCAAGTGGAGCGCACTGCCTTCCTGTGGAGGGGGCCACACCACGGGGCCCCAAGTCGGCGTCTACGCATGCCAGAACACTTTCACACATGCATCGGGACCCTGCGATGTTTCGGTGGCATAGCTACACCCCGAAGCCACCCCGAATCCCAGTTGACCAGTAGATCTAGCCCTTTGACTTTCGTCGGACGGGCTATGGACCGGTGGAACTCTTCCACCTGGTTGGTGATAGGTCAGCCCATAGCAACCCCCCGAACAGCGGTCTGGACCCACCCACACCCCCAACACTGCTTCGGCACTTTCACACATGCATCGGGACCCGTGCTGATGTTGTCGTGGCATACTACACCCCGAGGCCACCCGAATCCCAGTTGACCAGTAGATCTAGCCTTGACTTTCGCCGGACGGGCTTTGACCGGTGGACCTTCACCTGGTTGCGATAGGTCAGCCCATAGCAACATCCCGAACAGGGTTGGACCCAACCCAACACTAGATTCCCTCCGGTTCCACGACCCCCACCATCCCCCCCTCCAAGTAACGGCACCGCTCTGCCTTCCGTGGAGGGGGGCCACACCACGGAGCCCAAGAGGTGCTACGCATGCCAGACACTTTCACACATGCATCGGGACCCGTGCGATTTTTGGTGGCATAGCTACACCCCGAAGGCCACCCGAATCCAGTTGACCAGTAGATCTAGCCCTTTGACTTTGGCGACGGCTTTGACCGGTGGACTCTTCACCTGGTTGCGATAGGTCAGCCCATAGCAACATCCCCAACACGGTCTGGACCCAACCCAACAAGATTCCCTCCGGTTCCACCGCACCCACCACCCCCCCCCTCCAAGTGACGGCGCACTGCCTTCCGTGGAGGGGGCCACACCACGGGGCCCCAAGAGGCGTCTACGCTGCCAGAACACTTTCACACATGCATCGGGACCCGTGCAATGTTTCGGTGGCATAGCTACACCCCGAGGCCACCCCGAATCCCAGTTGACCAGTAGATCTACCCTTTGACTTTCGCGGACGCTTTGACGTGGAACTCTTCCACCTGGTTGCGATAGGTCAGCCCATAGCAACACCCCCGAACACGGTCTGGACCCAACCCAACACTAGATTCCCTCCGGTTCCACCGCACCCGCACCATCCCCCTCCAAGTGACGCGGCACTGACCTTCCGTGGAGGGGGGGCCACACCACGGGCCCCAAGACTGCGTCTACGCATGCCAGAACACTTTCACACATGCATCGGGACCCGTGCGATGTTTCGGTGGCATAGCTACACCCCGAAGGCCACCCCGAATCCCAGTTGACCAGTAGATCTAGCCCTTTGACTTTCGCGGACGGGCTTGGCCGGTGGACTCTTCCACCTGGTTGCGATAGGTCAGCCCATA
>CM022299.1:77015767-77040686 GCA_011799875.1 Thinopyrum elongatum
GCAACATCCCGAACAGGGTCTGGACCCAAACCCAACACAGTTCCCTCCGGTTGCACCGCACCCGACACCATACCCCCCCAAGTGATGGCGGCACTGCCTTCCGTGGAGGGGGGCCCACCACCAGGAGCCAAGACGGGCGCTACGCATGCCACAACACTTCACACATGCATCACGACATTGCGTGTTGCGGTGGCATAGATACAACCCGAAGCCACCCAGAATCCCCAGTTGACCAGGTGATACGCCTTTTGACTTTCGCCGGACGGGGGGGGACTTTGACCGTGGACTCTTCAACCTGGTTGCGATTTAGGTCGCCCATAGCAACATCCCCGAAATGGTCGGACCCCAACCCAACACTAGAGTCACTCTGGTTCCCACCGCACCGAACCATCCCCTACAAGTGACGCGGCAAATGCCTTTCGTGGAGGGGGGCCACCAGGGACCGTTTTACAGGATGTGCTATGGCCATGACCTATCGCAACCTGGGGAAGATCCACCGGTCAAAGCCCGTCCGGGGAAAGTCAAAGGCTAGATCTAACTGGTCAATTGGTATTCGGGTGGCCTTCGGGGTGTGTAGCTATGCCACGAAACATCGCTGGTCGTGATGGCATGTGGTGAAAGTGTATGGGAGCATGCGTAGGCGCCTTCTTGGGCTGCCCCCCCCGTGGTGTGGCCCTCCTCCACGGAAGGTAGTGTCACCGTCACTTGGAGGGGGATGGTCGGGGTGCGGTGGAAACCGGGGGACGGAATCTAGTGTTGGGTTGGGTCCATTACCGTGGCGGGACGTTTGCTATGGGCTGACGATTGCAACAGGTGAAGAGTCCACCGGTCAAGCCCCGTCTGGCGAAGTCAAGGGTTAATCTACTGGTCAACTGGGATTCGGTGTGGCCTTCGGGTGGAAGCAGTATTGCCAAAGAAACACGCACGGGTCCCGATGCATGTGTGAAAGTGTTGTGGCATGCGTAGCACGCCGCTCTTGGGTCTCCGAGGGGTGGCCCCCCTCCACGGAAGCAGTGCCGCCGTCACTGTGAGGGGTGGGCGGGTGCGGTGGAAACCGGAGGGAAATCAAGTGTTGGGTTGCGGTTCCGGACCTTAGTTGTTCGGGGATGTTGTATGGGGTGACCTATCGCAACCAGGTTGGAAAGAGTACCCACCGGTCAAATCCGTACGGCGAAAGTCAAGGGACTAAAAAAAAGATCTACTGGTCAATGGATTCGGGGGTCGTCCTTCCCGGTGTAGCTATGCCACCGACACATCGCACGGGTCGTGATGCATGTGTGAAAGTGTTGTGGATGCGGTAGACGCCCGTTCTGTGGGCTCCGTGTGTGTGGCCCCCACCCAAGAAGGCCATGTCCACCGTCACTTGGAGGGGAGGGGATGGTGCGGGGGCGGGGAGGAACCGGAGGGAGAATCTTGTGTTGGTTGGGTCCAGACCGTGTTCGGGATGTTTGCTAGGGCTGACCTATCGCAACCAGGTGGAAGACTTACCACCGGTTCCAACCGTCCGGGGGGGAAAGTCAAAGGGCTAGATCTACTGGTAACTGGGATCGGGTGGCCTCGGGTCTAGCTATGCCACCGAAACTCGCACGGCTGATTGATGCATGATGTGTAGAGGTTTGTAGAAGCGTCGGCGCCCGTCTGTGGGCTCCGTTGGTGTGGCCCCCTCCACGGGGAAGCGCAGTTGCCACCGTCACTTGGGGGAGGGGATGTGCGGGGTGCGGTGGAACCGAGGGAATCAGTGCTGGGGTTGGGTCCAGACCGGGGGTTCGGGAGCGTGCTATGGGCTGACCTATCGCAACCAGTGGAAAGAGTCCACCGGTCAAAGCACGTCTGGCGAAAGTTCAAAGGGCAAGACCGTACTGGTCAACTGGGAGTCGGGGTGGCCTTCCGGGTGTCGAGCTATGCACCGAAACATCGCACGGGTCCGTAGCATGTGTGAAAGTGTTGTGGGCATGCGTATACGACCGTCTTTGGCTCCGTGGTGTGCCCCCCTCCACGGAAGCAGTGCCGCCATCACTTGGAGGGGGGAATGGTTGCGGGCGGCCGTGACCGAGGGAATCTATGTTGGGTGGGTCCAACTGTGTTCGGGGATGTTGCTATGGGCTGACCTATCGGCAACCAGGTGGAGAGTCCACGCGTCAAAGCCGTCCAGGAAAGTCAATGGCTAGTAATCTACTGGTTCAACGCGGATTCGGGTGGCCCTTCGGTGTAGCTATGCCACCGAACATCGCACGGGTCGTGATTGCATGTGTGAAAGGGTTTGGGCATGCGTAGACCGCCTGTCTTGGGGTATCGTGTGTGGCCACCCCTCCACGCGAAGGCGTGCCGACGTCACTTGGAGGGGGATGGTGCTGGGCTGGCGGTGGAACCGAGGAAGAAGCTAGTGTTGGTTGGGGCCAGCCTTGTGTCGGGGATGTTTCCTATGGCAGACCTATTGCAACCACCCCTAGGTGGAAGAGTCCACCGGTTCAAAGCCCGTCTGGGTGAAGTCAAAGGGCAGAGATCTACTAGTCAACGGGGAATTCGGGGTGCCTTCGGGGTGTAGCTCATGCCACCGAAACTCGCACGGGTCGTGATGCCAGTGTGAAAGTGATTGGTGGCATGCGTACGTCTGTCTGGGGCTCCGTGTGTGGCCCCCTCCACGGAAGGCCGTGCGCCGTCACTTGGAGAGGGGGGATGGTGCGGTGCGGTGGAAACCGGAGGGAATCGATGTTTGGGTTGCGTCCAGACCGTGTTCGGGGTGTTGGCCTATGGGCTGGCCTATCGCACCAGCGGTGAAGAGAGTCACCAGTCAATCAACCCGTCCGACGCAAGGTCAAAGGCTAGATCTACTGTCAAACTGGGATCGGTGTGGCTCCGGGTGAGCTACGCCACCGAAATATCGGCACGGTCCGATTCATGTGTTGAAAGTGTTGTGGCATGCGTAGACGCCACGTCTTGGGTTTCCGTGGTGTGGCCCCTCCACGGAAGGCAGTGCCGCCGTCACTTGGGGGGGATGGTGTCGGGTGCGGTGGAAACCGGAGGGGAATCTAGTGTTGGGTTGGGGTCCAGGACCGTGTTCGAGGATGTTTTGCTATGTGCTGACCTATCGCAACCAGGTGGAAAGAGTCCCCGGTCAAAGCCGTCGGCCAAAGTCAAAGGGCTAGATTACTAGTCCAACTAGGATTCGGGTGGCCCTTCCGGGTTGTAGCTATGCCACCGAAAAACATCGCACTGGGTCGTGATGCATGTGTGAAAGTGTTTGTGGACATGACGTAGATGCCCGTCTTGGGGTTCCGTTGGTGTGGCCCCCTCCACGGAGGCAGTGCCGCCGTCAAACCTTTTGGAGGGACGGGATGTGCGGGCTGTGCGGTGGAACGGGCGAGGGAATCTAGTGTTGGGGTTGGGGTCCAGACCAAGTTCGGGGATGTTGCTATGGCTGACCTATCGCAACAGGTGGGAAAGTCCACCGGTCAAAGGCCCGTATCGGCGAAAGTCAAAAGGGCTAGATCTACTGGTCAACTGGGTATTGAGGTGCCTTTCCGGGGGTTGTTAGCTATGCCACCGAAACATCGCACGGGTCGTATTGTCATGTGTGAAAGTGTTGTGCATGGACGTGTAGACCCGTCTTGGGCTCCGTGGTGATGGCCCCCTACCACGAAAAGGGCGATGTCCCGTCACTTGGAGGGGGATGGGTTCGGGTGCGGTGGAATCAGAGTGAATCTAGTGTTGGTTGGGTCAGGCTACCACTGTTCGGGGATTTGCATGGGCACCTATCCAACCAGGGGAAGAGTAGCACACCGCAAAAGCCGTCCGGCGAAAGTCAAAAGGCGAGATTCGGGGGGTGGCCTTCGTGGTGTAGCTATGCCACCGAAACATCGACGCGGAACGGGACGGGCCGATGAGTGTAACAAGTGATGTTGTGGCATGCGTAGATGCCCGTCCGGGGTTCCGTGGTGTGGGCCCCCCTCCACGGAAAGGCGTAGTGCGCCGTCATTCGAGGGGAAGGGATGGTGCGAGGTGGGGGTGGAACCGGAGGGAATCTAGGTTGGTTTGGGTCCAGACCGTGTTTCTAGTGATGTTGCTATGGCCTGGATATCGAGACCTGTGGAAGAGTCCACCGGTCAAAGCCCGTCGGGGAAATGTCAAGGGATATCTATGGTCACATGGGTATTCGGGGTGTGCCGTTCGGGGTGTAGCCTATGCCACCGAAAATCGCACGGGTCGTGATGTGCATGTGTGAAAAGTGTTGTAGCATGCGTAGCGCCACGTCTTGGGGCTCCGTGGTGTGGCCCCCCTCACGGAAAGGCATTCACCGTCACTGGAGGGGGAATGGTCGGGGCGGTGGACCGAGGGGAATCTAGTGTTGGGTTGGTCCATACGGTTCGGGGACCGTGCTATGGGCTGACCTATTGCAACCAGGTGGAAGAAAGTCACCGTCAAAGCCCGTCTGGCGAAAGTCAAAGGCGTAGATCCTACGGTCAACTGGATTCGTGTGGCCTTCCGGGGGGTGGGAGCTATGCCAACGAAAAAAAACATCGCACTGGTCCCGATGCATGTGTGAAAGTGTTGTGGCATGGTAGACAGCCCGTCTTGGGTCCGAGGTGTGGCCCCCCTCCACGGAAAGGCAGTTGCCGCCGTCATTGGAGGGGGGTGGTGAGGTTTGCAGTGGAACCGGAGGAATCTAGTGTTGGGTTGAATCCAAGAACCGTGTTCGGGGATAGGTTGTCTATGGGCTGCACCTATCGCAACCAGAAGAGTCCACCGGTCAAAAAGCCCGTCCGGCGAAAGTAAAGGGCTAGATCTACTGGTTCAACTGGGAGTCGGGGTGGCCTTCGGGTGTAGCTAGTGCCACCGAACATCGCACGGCGGTCGTGATGCCATGTGTGAAATGTTGTGGCACTGCGTAGACGCCCGTCTTTTTGGGGCTCCGTGGTGTGGACCCCCTCCACCGAAGGCAGTGCACCGTCACTTGAGGGGGGAGATGGTGCGGGTGCGGTGACCGGAGGGAAAGCTTGTTTGTTGGTTGGGTCCAGACCGTGTTCGGGGATGTTGCTATGGCGACCTATCGCAACAGGTGGAAATACTCCACGTCAAAGCCGTCCGGGGAATAGTCAAAGGAAAGTAAGGGTAGTCCTATGGCAACTGGGATTCGGTGGGGGTGGCCTTCGGGTGTAGCTATGCCACCGAAACATCGCACGGGTCGTGTATGCATGTGTGAAGTGTTTGTAGCATGCGTAGCGGCCCGTCTTGGGGCTCCGTGGGTTGCCCCTCCACAAGCATTTTGCCACCGTTTTTCAAACCTTGGGGCAGGTGGGATGGTGCGGGTGCGTGGAACCGGAGGGAACTAATGTGGGTTGGGTCCAGACCGTTGTTCCCGGGGAATCGTTGCTATGGGCTGACATATCGCAACCCAGGGGAAGAGTCCCCGGTCAAATGCACGTCTGGCGAAAGTCAAAGGGCTTATAGACTACTGGTCAAACTGGATTCGGGGGGGTGCCTTCCGGAGTGGCTTTTGTAGCCTATGTCCACCGAAACCTTCGCACGGGTCCGATTGCATGTGATGAAGGGTTGTGGCATGCGTAGAAGCCGGTCTTTGGGCTACCGTGGTTGGCCCCCCCTCCACGAAGGCGAGTGCCGCCATCACTTGCTGGAGGGGGATGGTGCGGGAGGCTGCCGTGACGGAGGGAATCTGTGTGGGTTGGGGTCCAGACTGTGTTCCGGGGATGTATGTGCTATGGCTGACCTAACGCAAACAGGGTGGAACGAGTTCCACGCGGTCAAAGCCCGTCCATGAAAGTACAATGGGCTAGATCTACTGGTCAACTGGATTCGGGGTGGCATTCTGGTGTGAGCTCATTGCCGACTAAAATCGCACGGGTCGGTGTGCTGTGTGATGAAAGGTTGGGGACTGCGTAGACGCCTGTTTGGGGTCGGGTGGTGTGGCCCCCCTCCACGGAGGCGTGGCGCTTGTCCTTGGAGGGGGGATGGTGCGGGTTGCGGTGGAACCGCGGTGAAGCTTAGTGTTGGGTTGGGCCAGACCTTTTCGGGGATGTTCCTATGGGCTGACCTATTGCCACCCGGTGGAAGATTCCACGGTCAAAGCCCGTTGGTGAAAAGTCAAAGGGCTAGATCTACTAGTCAACTAGATTCGGGGTGGCCTTCGGGGGATGGGTAAGCTGCCAGAAACCATGCACGGGTCGTGATGCATGTGTGAAAGTGTTGTGCATGCGAGGACGCCTGTCTTGGGGCTCCGTGGTGTGGCCCCCCTCCACGGAAGGCAGTGCCGCCGTATTGGAGGGGGGATGGTGCGGGGGTGGCGTGGAACCGGAGGGAATATAGTGTTGGGTTGCGTCCAGACCGTGTTCGGGGATGTGCTATGGGTGGGCCTATCGCAACCAGGTGGAAGAGTGCAACCAGTCAAAGCCCGTCCGACGAAGGTCAAAAGGGCTAGATCACTGGTCAAACTGGGATTTGGTGTGGCCTTCCGGGGTGGAGCTACGCCACCGAAAATATCGCACGGGTCCGATGCATGTGTGAAAGTGTTTGTGGCATGCGTAGACGCCGTCTTGGGTTCCGTGGTGTGGCCCCCTCCACGGAAGGCTAGTGCCGCCGTCACTTGGAGGGGGATGGTGCGGGTGCGGTGGAACCGGAGGGAATCTAGTGTTGGGTGGTGCCAGACCGTGTCGGGGATGTTGCTATGGGCGACCTACGCAACCAGGTGGAAGAGTCCACCGGTCAAAGCCCGTCTGGTCGAAAGTCAAAGGGTTAGATCTACTAGTCAACCTAGGATTCGGGGTGGGTTGCCAGGTGTTGTAGCTATGCCACGAAACATCGCACGGGTCGTGATGATGCAAGTGGAAAGTGTTTGGCATGCGTAGAGCGCCTCTTGGGGTTCCGGGTGTGTGGCCCCCTCCACGGAAGGCAGTGCCGCCGTCTTGGAGGGTGATGGAGGGGGGTGGTGCGGGTGGGGGAACGCAGAGGAATCAGTGTTGGGTTGGGTCCAGACCATGTTCGGGGATGTTGCTATGGGCTGACCTATCGCAACCAGGTGGAAAGAGTCCACCGGTCAAAGCCCGTCCGGCGGAAAGTCAAAGGCAGATCTACTGGTCAACTGGGATTGGAGGTGGCCTCCGGGTTTTAGCTATGCCAACGAAACACGCACGGGTCCCGTGATGATGTTGAAAGTGTTCTGTGGCATGCGTAGACGCCGTTTGGGGCTCCGTGGTGTGGCCCCCCTCCCGAAAGGCAGTGTCGCCGTCACTTGAGGGGGAGATGGTGCGGGTGCGGTGGAATCAGAGGGGAATCTAGTGTTGGGTTGGGTCCAGGACATGTTCGGGGATGTTGCTATGGGCTGACCTATCGCAACCGGTGGAGGACCACCGGTCAAAGCCCGTCCGGCGAAAGTCAC
This sequence comes from Thinopyrum elongatum, assembly GCA_011799875.1. Classification (NCBI taxonomy): domain Eukaryota; kingdom Viridiplantae; phylum Streptophyta; class Magnoliopsida; order Poales; family Poaceae; genus Thinopyrum; species Thinopyrum elongatum. The sequence goes on from CM022299.1 coordinate 77,023,158, forward strand.
AAAGGCGAGATTAGGGTGGCCTTCGGGGTGTAGCGATGCCACCGAAAATCGCACGGGTCCCGATTGATGGGTGAAAGGGTGGGCATGCGTAGATTGCCAGCTTCGGGTTCCGTGGTGTGGCCCCCCTCCACGGGAAGGCAGTGCTGCCGTCACTGGAGGGGGATGGATGGTGCGGGTTGCGGTGGAACCGGAGGGAATCTAGGTTGGGTTGGTCCAGACCGTGTGTTCTAGGATGTTGCTATGGCTGACCTATCGCAACCGGTGGAGAGTCCACCGGTCAAAGCCCGTCGGGGAAAGGCAAAGGGCTAGATCTACTGGTCAATTGGTATTCGGGTGGCTTCGGGGTGTAGCTTTGCACACCGAAACATCGCACGGGTCGTGATGCATGTGTGAAAGTGTGCAGCATGCGTAGGCCCCGTTTGGGGCCCGTGTGTGGGACCCCCCTCCACGGAGCAGTGTCACCGTCACTTGGAGGGGGGATGGTCGGGTGCGGTGGAACGAGGGAATCTAGATTGTGGGTTGGGTCATACCGTGTTCGGGGACGTTTGTATGGGCTGACCTATGCAACCAGGTGGAAGAGTCCACCGGTCAAAGCCCGTCTGGCGAAAGGCAAAGGGCTAGATTACTGGTCAACTGGGATTCGGTGGCCTTCGGGTGGAGCTATGCCAACGAAAGATCGCACGGGTCCCGATGCATCTGTTGATGAAGTGTTGGGCATGCGTAGACGGCCTTCTGGGTCTCGGGTGTGGCCCCCCTCCACGGAAGGCAGTGCCGCCGTCACTTGGAGGGGGGGGATGGTGGGTATGCCGGTGGAACGCGAGGGAATCTAGTGTTGGGTGGGTCCAGACCGTGTTCGGGGATGCTATATGGGGCACCTATCGCAACAAGGTGAAGGGAGTGCCACCGGTCCAAAGCAGCCTCGGCGGAAAGTCAAGGGTAGATCACTGGTCAACTGGGATTCTGGGTGGCCTGTCGGGGTGTGTAGCTATGCCACCGAAACATCGCACGGGTCGTGATAGTGTGAAAGTGTCTGTGGCAGCTGTTAGACGCCGTCTTGGGGTCCTTGGGTGTGGCACCCCCTCCACGGAAGGCAGATTGCGCACAGTCACTGGAGGGGGATGTGGGGTGTGCGGTGGAACGGAGGTGAATCTTGTGTTGGTGTGGGGTCCAGACCGGGTTCGGGGATGTTGCTTGGGCTGACTATCGCAACCAGGGGTGGAAGAAAAGATCCACCGGTCAAATGCCAGGACGGAAAGTCAAAGGGCTAGATCTATGGTCAAACTGGATCGGGGTGAGCGTTCGGGGTGCTAGCTAGCCACCGAAACATCGCACGGGGCGGATGCATGTGTGAAAGTGTTCCTTTTGAGCGATGCGTAGGCGCCACGTCTTGGGGCCGCGTGGTGTTGGCCCCCCCTCACGGAAAGCAGTGCCACGTCCCTTGGAGGGGGGATGGATGCGGGGTGCGGTTGGTAACGGAGGGAATCTAGTGTGGGTTGGGTCCAGGACCGTGTCGGGGACGTTGCTATGGGCTTGACCATCGCAACCAGGTGGAAGAGGGTCCACCGGGTCAAAGCTGTCAGGCGAAAGTTAAAGGCTTAGACTACTGGTGCAACTGGGATTCGAGGGGTGGGCCTTAGCGGTTGATTTCAGATATGCCAACCGAAAAAATCGCACGGTTCCGATGAAGTGTGAAAGTGTGTCGGAATGAGTAGGTAACGCCCATGTCTTAGGGCTCGTGGCGTGGCCACCATCTCAAGGAGGCAGGCCAGCCTAACTGGAGCGGGGGATGGTGGGGTTGAGGTGGAACGGGGGAATCTAGTGTTGGGTTGGGTCCAGACCATGTGGGGGATGTGCTTGGATGACCTACGCAAAACCAGGTGGAAGAGTCCCACGGTCAAAAGCCCGTCGAGCTGAAATCCACAAGGGCAGATATTGGTCACTGGAGATTCGGGAGTGGCCTTCGGGTTGTTTAGCTATGCCACCCGAAACATGGCACGGGTCGATGATGGGCAGAGCGTGTGGATATAGGCTGAAAGATTGGTGTAGAAGACAGTGCCCAACGAGTCTGGACGTTGAGTCTTTGCCGCGGTATCGGTGGTGTGGCCCCTCCATCGGAAGGCAGTGCCGCTTTCACTGGGAGGGGGAGATGTGCGTGTGCGTGGAACGGAGGGAAATCTAGGTTGGGTTGGGTCCAGACTGTGTCGGGGCGTGTATGGGCCTGACCTATCTGCAACTACGGTGGAAGAGTCCACCGGTCAAAGACACTGTAGAGAAAGTCAAAGGGCCAGATCTACTGAGTCAATGGGATTGGGTGGCCCTTCGGGTGTAGCTATGCACCGAAAATCGCACGGGTCTATGCATGTGTGAAAGGTTGTGGCATGCGTAGGACGCCGTCTTGGGCCCCGTGGTGTGGCACACCCCACGGAAGGCAGTGGACGCCGTCACTTGGAGGGGGGGATGGGGATGGTCTGCGGTAGTGGACACGGAGGGACTAGTTTGGGTTGTCGTCAGACGTGTTCGGGGGATGTTGCTTGGGCTGCACATATCGCAACCCCAGTGGAAGAGTCCAACCAGCAAGCCTCGTCCGGACGAAAGGTCAAAGGGGCTAGTTCTACTGGTGCAACTGGGGATTCGGGTGGGCCTCGGGTGGTAGCTACGCCACGAAACCATCGCACGGGTCCCGATCATGTGTGTGAAAGTGTTCGTGGAATGGTAGACGCCCGTCTTGGGTTTCCAGTTGGGGTGGGACCCCCTCCATCGAAGGCAGTGCCAGCCAGTCCACTGGAGGAGGGGAGGGTGCGGGGTGCGGTGGACCGGGACGGAATCTTTAGTGTTGGGTTAGGTGGCCAGACGTGGTTCGAGTGGGATGTTGCTATGGGCTGACTACGCAACCAGGTGGGAAAAGATCCACCCGGCGTCAAAGCAACGCTGGCAAAGTCAAAGGGCTAGAGCTATAGCAACTGAGGATTCGGGGTGGCCTGGGGGTTGTAGCTATGCCACCGAAACATCGCACGGGTTCCGATGCATGTAGTGAAAGTGTCTGGGCATGCTTAGACGCCCGTCTTGGGGATTCGTGTGTGTGCCCCCCTCCACGGAAGGCAGTGCCGCCGTCCTGTGGAGGGGGATGGTGACGGGTGGCGGTGGAACCCGGAGGGAGATAGTGTTGTGGGTCCAGGATGGAGCTCTCTAGATCCTGTAAGTTCGGGGGATGTTGGCTTGGAGTCGACCCCTATCGCAACCAGGTGGAGAGTCCACCATCAAAGCCCGTACGGCAGACAAGTTCAAGGGCTTTAGATCTACGGTCAACTTGGATCGGATGGGGCATTCTGGGTTGTAGCTATGCCAACGAAAACATCGCAGGGTCTATGCATGTGTTGAAAGTGTCTGTGGCATGCCTAGACGCCCATCTTGGGGCTACGTGGGTGCGGACCCCCTCAGCGAAGGCAGGCAGAGTCCGTCACTTGGAGGGGGGATGGGTGCGGGTGCGGGTGGAACCGAGAGGGAATCTAGTGTTGGGTTGGAGTCCAGGACCATGTCGGGGATTGTTGCTATGGAGCGACCTATCGCAACCAGGGGAGATCCACGGTCAAAGCCGTCCGGCGAAAAGTCAAGCAGACTATTAGGACGAGATTCGGGAGGTGGTTCGGGGTTGTAGCGTATGCCAACCGAAAACATCGACGGGTCCCGATGCATGTGAGAAAGGTATCTTGGGCATGCGGAGATGCCAGTCTTGGGCGTCGTGGTGTGGCCCCCCTCGCGAAGGCGATGTGCCGCCATCAACTTGGAGGGGGATGGTGCGGGTGCGGGGAACGGAGGGAATATGAGTGTTGGAGTTGGGTCCAGAACCCTGTTCTAGGAGTTGTATGGCCTGAACATGCAACCTGGTGGTGAAGGAGTCACCGGTCAAAAGCCCGTCCGCTGGGGGAAATCAAAGGCTAATTATGGTCAATGTGATGCGGGTGGCCTCGGGTTTTGTAGCGTATGCCAAACGAAACATGCACGGCGTCCCCGAGTGCATGTGTGAAAGTGTTCCTGGATGCGGTAGGCCGCCCGTCTAGGGCTCCATGTGTGGCCCCCCTCCAGGAAAAGGCAGTGCGCGTCACTTGGAGGGGGGGGCGAGGTGCGGAGTTGCGGTTGGGAAACGGAGGGAATCTTAGTGTTGGGTGGGTCCAGGACAGTGTTCGGGGATGTTGCTATGGGCTGACCCTATCGCAACAGGTGAGATCGTTCCAACGGTCAAAGCCCATGCGACGACGAAAGGCAAAGGGCTAGATCATACTGGCAACAGGTATTCGGGGTGGCCTCGGGTTGTGTGTTTGTAGCTATGCCACCGAAACATCGCAGGGTCCGATGGATGATGTGTGTGAAAAGTGTCTGGGCATGCGTAGAACGCCCGTATCTGGGGTCGTCGGGTGTGGCCCCCTCCAGGAAGGCAGATTGCAGCCGTACCTTGGAGGGGGGATGGCTGGGGTTGCGGTCGGAAACCGGAGGGCATCTAGTGTTGGGTTGGTCAAGACCGTGTTCGGGGATGTTGCTATGGGTGACCTCTATGCAAACCAGGGGAAGAGTCCACCGCGTCAAAGCCCGTCCGGCGAAAGTCAAAGTGCTTGGAGTCTACTGGTCAACTGGATTCAGGGTGGCCTCCGGGTGTAGCTATGCCACTCGAAACATCTCAAGGCCCGTCGATGCAGGTGTGACAAGTGTTCTGGATGCGTAGACGCCCCCCGTCTTGGGCTCAGTGGTGGGGCCCCCCATCCACGGAGCAGTGCGCCGTCACTTGGAGGGGGTGGTTGCGGGGTGCGGTGGAAACCGAGGGAATCTAGGTTGGGTTGGGTCCAGACCGTGTTCGGGGATGTTGCTATGGGCTGGGGACTATCGCAACCAGGTGGAAGAGTCCACCGGTCACAAGCCCGTCCTGGGCGAAGAGTCTAAAGGGCTTAAGATCTAACGGTCAACTGGGGATTCGGGGTGTGCCTTCCGGGGTTTGTAGTTGTATTGCCACGAAACATAGCCACGGGTCATGTGATGACATGTGTGCAAGTGTTCTGGCATGAGTAGACGCCCGTTCTTGGGGCTACGTGGTGTGGCCCCCCTCCACGGAAGGGCAGTGCTCGCGGTCCTAGGAGGGGGGAGTGGATGGGTTGCTGGTAGAACGGGGGAATCTTAGTGTTGGTTGGGTCCAGACCGTGTTCGGGGATGTTTGTATGGGCTGAACTATCGCAACAGGTGGAAGAGTCCACCGGTTCAATGCCACGTCGGACGAAAGTCAAAGGGCTAGGGATCTACTGGTGAACGGGAAGAACCAAAAACCCCCAAAAAAAAAAAACGGATTCGGGTGGCCTTCAGGGTGGTAGCTGCCACCGAAACAATCGACGATGTCCCGATGCAATGTGTGGGAAAGCTTGTGGCATGCCGTAACGCCTCTTGGGGCCCCATGGGTGGGCCCGCCTCCACGGAAGGCAGAGCCGCCTACACTTCGGAGGGGGTCAATGGATCGGGTCTGGTGCGGTGGAAACCGGAGGAATCTAGTGGGGTTGGGTTCCAGGCCGTGTTCGGGGGATGTTGCTATGGCTGACCTATCGCAAAACCAGGGGAAGAGTCCACAGGTCAAGCCCTGTCCGGCGAAAGTTAAAGGGCTAGTCTACTGGTCAACGGGTCGGGGGTTTGGCCGTTCGAGGTGTAGCTATGCACCGAAAAACATCGCCAGGGTTCCCGATGATGTAGTGTGAAAGTGTTCTTGGGCTGCGTAGACCGCCCGTAATCCTATGGGGCCCGTTGGTGTGGGCCCCCCCCCCCCCCCTCCCGGAAGGCAGTGCCACCGTCACTGGAGGGGGGATGAGGGTGCGGGTGGCGGTGAACCGGGGAGGGTAATCTAGTGTTGGGTTGGGTTCAGACAGTGTTCGGGGATGTGCTATGGAGGATCCTTACGCCAACCAGGTGGAAAGAGCCACGGTCAAAGCCCGTTCCAGAGGAAATCAAAGGGCAGAATTCTGGTAACTGGGATTCGGGCCGATGGCTCTCGGGGTGTAGCTAAAGCCACCGACACAGCGCACGGGTCGGATGACATGTGAGTAAATGTGTTAGTGGCATGCGAGACGCCTTTGTTTGGGGCTCCGGGTGTGGCCCCCATCCACGGAAGGCAGTGCCGCCCGCACTTGGAGGGGGGATGGTGCGGGTGCCGTGGAAACGGAGGGAATATAGTGTTGGGTTGGGTCCAGAATGTGTTCGGGGATGTTGCTATGGGCTTGAGCTATCCAACCAGGTGGAAGACAGAGAGCAGTCCACCGGTCAAAGCCCGTCCAGGAAAAGTCAAAGGGCTAGGTTCCTACGTCACTGGGATTCGGTGTGTCCTTGAGGGTGTAGATATGCCACCGAAACATCGCACGGTCGTGATGCATGTGTGAAAGTAGTGTGGCATGCGTTAGTGACGCATGTCTTAGGGCTCACGTGGTGTGGCCCCCCTCACGAAGGAGTTGCCGCTGTCCCTTGGAGGGGGAGGTGCGGGTTGCGGTGGAACCGAGGGAAAGCTGTGTTGGGTGGGTCCAGACCTTGTTCGGGAATGTTGCTATGGGCGGACCTAGCGCAACCAGGTGGAAGAGTCCACCGGTCAAAGCCGTTCCGGCGAGTCAAAGGGCTAGACTACTGGTCAAACTGGGATTCGGTGTGGCCTTCCGGTGAGCTATGCCACCGAAACATCGCATGGGTCCCGATGCATGTGTGAAAGTGTTGGGCATGCGTTAGACGCCCATTTGGGGCTCCGTGGGGTGGCCCCCCATCCACGGAAAGGCGTGCCGACGTCACTTGGACGGGGGAGGGGATTGTGCGGGGGTGCGTTGGAAAAACGGGAGGGAATCTAGTGTTGGGTTGGAGTCCAGACCGTGTTCGGGGGGATGTTGCTACGGGCTTGACCTATCGGCACCAGGTGGAAGAGACCCCGGTCAAAAGCCCGTCGGCGAAAGTCAAAGGGCTAGATGTACTGGTCAACGGGTTCGGGGTGGCCTACGGGGGTAGCTATGCCACCAAAACACGCACGGGTCATCGTGATGCCTGTGTGAAAGTGTTGTGGCATGCGTAGACGCCGTACTTGGGGTTCGGTTGTGGCCACCCTCCACGGAAGGAAGTGCCGCGTTCCATTGGAGGGGTGGATGGTGCGGGTGCGGTGGAACCCGGAGTGACGTGAATCTAGGGGCTGGGTGGAGTCCAGACCATGTTCGGGGATGTTGCTATGGGCTATGTGACCTATCGCAAAAAGGTGGAAGAGTCCCGGTCAAAAGCCCTACTGTGAACGTCAAGGGATAGATCTACGTTCAATGGGATTCGGGGTGGCTTCGGGGTGTTGTAGCTATGCCACAGAAACATCGCACGGTGGGGGGTTCGTGATGCATGGGTGAAAGTGTTGTGGCATGCGTAGACGCCTGTCTGGGGGCTCTGTGCTGGGGCCCCCTCCCGGAAGGACAGTATCACCGTTAAACTTGGAGGGCGGATGTTCTGCGGTGCGGTGGAAACGGAGGGAATCTAGTGTTGGGTGGTCAGACCGTGTCGTGGACGTTGCTTGGGCTGACCTTATCACGCAAACCAAGGTGGAAGAGTCAACCGGTCAAAGGCCCGTCTGGGCGAAAGTCAAGGGCTAATCTACGGCCAACTGGGATGCGAGGGTGGGCCTGCCGGGGTAGCGTATGCCAACGAAACATTTCACACGGGTCCCGATTGCATGTGTGGAAAGTGTTGAGGCATGCGTAGACGCCCATCTTGGGGCTCCGTGGTGTGGCTCCTCACGGAGGAAGGCAATGCGCGTCACATGGAGGTGGGATGGGCATCTGTGCGGTGGAACCGGGAGGGAATCTAGTGTGTGGTGGGTTCCAGACCGTGTTCGGGGATGTTGCTATGGGCTGACCTAATCGCCCCAAAAAAAAAAAAAACCCCAGGTTGGAAGAGGTCCACGGTCAAAGTCGTCCCGGCTGTCCGGTGAATGATGTGAAAGTCAAAGGGCTAACTCTACTGGTCAACTGGGATTCGGGGTGGCCAGTCCGGGTTTGTACTATGCCACGAAACCATCGGAACGGGTCTGATGCATGGTGAACAGTGTGGTGCATGCGTAGACGCCTGTCTTGGGCTTCGTGGTGTGGCACCCCCTCCACGGAAGGGCCAGTGCCGACGTCACTTGGAGGGGGATGGTGCGGGGGTGGCGGTGCGAAAACCGGAGGGGAATTCTAGTGTTGGTTGGGTCCAGACCGTTTGAGGGGATGGTGTATGGGATGGCTATCGTAACCAGGTGGAAGAGTCAACACGGTCAAAAAAGCCGTCTGACGCGAAGGTCAAAAGTTAGATATACTGGTCAACTGGGATCCAACTGGGAAGTCGTTGTTGGGCTTCCGGGGGGAGCTACGCCACCGAAATATCGCATGGGGTCACGATCCGATGCATGTTGTTGAAAGTGTTTGTGGCAATGCGTAGACGCCCGTCTTGGGTCTCGGGTGTGGCCCCTCCACGGAAGGCAGTGCCGCCGTTCACTTGAGGGGGGATGGTGCTGGGGGGGCGGGAGAACCGGAGGGAATCTAGTGTTGGGGTGGGTCCAGACCGTTGTTAGGGGATGTTGTATGGGCTGACCTATCGCAACCAGTGGACAGAGTTTCCACGAGTCAAACCCGTCTGGCGAAAGTAAAAGGGCTAGCTAGATCTACTGGTCAATTGGGATTCGGGGTGGCCCCTTCCGGGTGCTTGTAGCTATGCCCCCGAAACATCGCACGGGTCGTGAATGATGTGTGAAAGTGTTGTGGCTATGCGTAGACGCCGTTTGGCGGTTCCGTGGTGTGGCCCCCCTCCACGGAAGGCAGTGCCGCTGTCAACTTGGAGGGGGGTTGGTACGGGTGCGGTGGAACCGGAAGAATCTAGGTGGGTTGGGTCCAGACCATGTGCTGGGGATGTTGTATGGGCTGCCTATCGCTAACCAGGTGTGGAAGAGTCAACGGTCAAACACGTCTGGCGAAAGTCAAAAGGGCTTAGATCTACTGGTCAACTGGGATTCGGTTTGTTTGCATTCCGGGTGGCGGAAAGCTATGCCAACGAAAACATCGCACGGGTCCTGATGCATGTGTGAAAAGTGTTGTTGGCATGCGTAGACGCCCGTCTTGGGTCTCCGTTGGTGTGGCCCCCCCTCCACGGAAGGCAGCATGACGGCGTCACTTGAGGGGGGGATGGTGCGGGTGCAGTGGACCGGAGGGAAATTCTAGTGTTGGGTTGTGAGTCCAGACCGTGTTCGGGGATGTTGCTATGGTGACCTATCGCAACCAGGTGGAAGAGTCCACCGGTCAAAGCCCGTCCGGCGAAAGTCAAAGGGCTGATCTAATGGTCAACTGGGATCGGGGTGGCCTTCCGGGTGTGAGATTATGCCACCGAAACATGCAAGGGTCGTGATGCATGTGTTGAAAAGTGTTGTGGCATGCGTAGACGCCCTCTTATTGGGGTCCGGGGTGTGGCCCCCCTCCACGGAAGGCTGGTGCCGCCGTCAAGTGGAGGGGGGGATGGTGCGGGGTGCGTGTGGAAACGGAGGGGAATCTAGTGTTGGGTTGGGTCCAGGACCGGTTGGGTTGGAAACCGGAGGGAATATTAGTGTTGGGTTGGGTGCAAGACCGGTGTTTTCTCGAGGCGGTTGCTATGCGGCTGAACAAATAGCAACCAGGTGGAAGAGTCCACCGGCAGAGCCCGTCCGGGAAAGTCAAAGGTAGATCACTTGCGTCAACTGGTATTCGGGGTGGCCTTCGGCTTAGCATGCCACCGAAAACATCGCACGGGTCGTGCTGATGCATGGTGAAAGTGTCTGTGGCATGTGGTAGCGCTGTCCTGGGGCTCCGTGTGTGTGGCCCCCCTCCACGGAAGGCAGTGCCGCCGTCACTGGAGGGGGGATGGTGCGGGTGCGAGTGGAACCGGAGGGAATCTAGGTGGGTGGGTCAGACGTGTTCGGGGGGATGTTGCTAGGGATGACCTATCGAACCAGGTGGAAGAGTCCCACGGTCAAAGCCCGTACGCGAAAAAGTCAAAGGGCTAGATCTTATTTGCGTCAAACAGGGATTCGGGGCTGGTGGCCTCCTGGTGTTTGTTTGTAGCTATGCCAACGAACATCGGCACGGTCCCGATGCATGTGGAAAGTGTTGTGGCATGCGTAGACGCAGTTTGGGGCTCCGTGGGTGTGGCCCCCCTCCACGGAAGGCAGTGCCGCCGTCACTTAGAGGGGGGATGGTGCGGGTGCGGTGGAAACGGAGGGAATCTACTGTTGGGTTGGGTCCAGGACCGTGTTCGGGGATGTGCTATTGGGGCGACTTATGCAACCAGGTGAAGAGTTTCCACCGGTAAAGCCCGTCCGGTTGAAAGTCAAAGGGCATTTAGATCTATGGTCAATTGGGAGGAAGGTCGGGGTTGGCCTTCGGGATTGTAGCTATGCCACCAAAACATCGCACGGGTCGTGATGCATGTGTTTGAAAGTGTCTGTGGGCATGCGTAGAAGCTCGTAGTGGGGCTCCGTCGTATGTGGCCCCTCCACGGAAGGCAGTGCCGACGTGTCACTGGAGGGGGGGGCGTGGTGCGTGTGGGGTTGCGGGGAACCAGAGGGAAATCTAGTGTTGGGTTGGTCCAGACGTGTTCGGGGATGTTGCTATGGGCCTGGACCTATCGCAACCAGGTGGAAGAGGTGCACCGGTCAAAGCCCGTCCGGTGAAAGTCAAAGGGAGCTTAGATCTATGGTAAACTGGGATTGGGGTGGCCTCAGGGTTGTTAGTTATGCCAACGAAAAATCACACGGGTCCCGAATGCATGTGTGAAGGGGTGTTGCATGCGTAGACGCCCGTTCTTGGGGGATCCGTGGTGTGGCCCCCCTCCACGGAAGGCGTGCCGCAGTCACATGGAGGGGGGGCGGATTGTGAGGGTGCGGTGGAACGAGAGAATCTAGGTGGGTTCGGTCAGACCGTGTTCGGGGAGGGAGTTGCTATGTTGGGTTTGCTGACCTATCACAACAGGTGGAGAGTCCACACCGGTCAAAGCCCGTTCGGCGAAAGTCAAGGCCTAGATTGCTGGTCAACTGGGGATTCGGTGGGTCCCTTCGGGGTGTAGCTATTGCACACCGAAACATAGCACGGTCGTGATGCATGTGTGAAAGTGTTGTGCGTGCGTGACGCATGTCTTGGTGCTCAATGGTGTGGCCCCCCCTCGGAAGCAGTGCCGCCGTCAATTGGAGGGGGGATGGTGCGGGTGGTGCGTGGACCGGAGGGGGAATCAGTGTTGGGTTGGCGTCCAGACGTGTTCGGGGATTGTTGCTATGGGATGACCGATCGCAACCAGGTTAAGAACAGAATCCAACGGTCAAAGACAGTCCGGCGAAAAGTCAAAGGGCTAGATCTTACTGGTCAACAGGGATTTCGGGGTGGGTGGGTGGCCTTCGGGTTTATAAGCTATGCCACCGAAACATCGCCGGGTCACGATGCATGTGTTGAAAGTGTTGTGGAAGAGTAGACGCAATCTGGGTCTATCAGTGGTGTGGCCCCCTCCACGGAAGGCAGTGCCGCCTAACTTGGAGGGGGATGGTGCGGTGCGGGGGGAACCGGAGGGAATATAGTGTTGGGTTGGGTCCAGACCAGTTCGGGGATGTCTGCTATGGGCTGACCTACCGCAACCAGGTGGAAGGAGTCCACCGGTCAAAGCCGTCCGGCGAAAGTCAAAGGGTAGATCTACTTTGTCAACAGGATCGGGGTGTCCTTCCGGGTTGTAGCTATGCACCAAAACATCGCACGGGTTCCCGATGAATGTTGTGAAAGGTTTTGTGGCAATGCGTAGACGCCGTCTTGGGGCTCCGTTGGTGTGATGGCCCCCCCTCATACGGAAGGCAGTCCGCCGTCACTTGGAGGGGGCATGGGGCGGGCCGTGCGGTGGAACAGGAGGGACAGATAGTGTGGGGTTTGGGTAAGGAGTGTGTTCGGGGAGAATGTTGCTATGGGCTGACCTATCCAACCAGGTGGAAAGTCCAACCGGTCAAAGCCCGTATGGCGAAGTCAAAAGAGCTAGATCTACTGGTCAATTGGGATTCGGGGGGGGCCTCGGGGTTTGTTGTGCTATCCACCGAAACATCGCACGTGGTGTATGCATGTGTGTGAAAGTGGCTGTGGGCATGCGTGGGCGCCGTCTTGGGGTCGTGTGGTGTGGCCCCCCTCCACGAACGGCAGTGTCGCGTCACTTGGAGGGGGGCGGGATGGTGCGGTGTGTGCGGTGGAAACACGGATTGAATCTAGTGTTGGGGATGGCTTCCAGACCGTCGTTCGGGGATGTGCTATGGCTGAACTATCGCAAACCAAGGTGGGAAGAGCTCCCGGTCAAAGCCCGTCCGGCGAAAGTCAAGGGCTCTAGATCTAATGGTTCACTGGGATTCGGGGTGCCTTTGGGTGTAGTAGCTATGCCACCGGAAACATCGCAAGGGTATGTGATGCATGTGTGAAAGTGTGTGCATGCGTTAGACGCATGTTTTTGTCTTGGGGCTCCGTGGGGTGATTTGGCCCCCCTCCAAGGGAATGCAGTGTACAGCGTCACTTGGAGGTGGGGAGGGGCAGGTGCGTGGAACCAGAGGGAAGCTTAGTGTGGGTTGGGTCTTAGACCGTGTGTTGGGGATGTTTGTTGTATGGGGCTGCCCTATCGCAACCAGGTGAAGAGTCCACTGTCTACAAAAAAGGACCGTTCCGAGTTGAAAGTAAGAGGGATAGATATCTGGTCACAAACTGGGATTCGGGGTGGCCTTCGGGGTGTGGGGTTTTGTAGCTATGCCCCGAAACACGCAGGGGTCTTGATTTGATGCATGTGTGAAAGTTGGTGTAGCAATGCGTAGGCGGCCGTCATTCGGGATCCGTGGTGTGGCCCCTCCAGGAATGCAGTATGGCCAAACATAAAGTGGAGGAGGGATGGGTTGGGGGAGGTTAGCGGTGGAACAGGAAGGGAAGCTAGTGTTGGTTTGGGTCCAGACCGTGTTCTGGGGACGTTGCTATGGGCTCTGACTAATCGCAAACCAGGTGGAAGGAAGTCCCCGGTCAAAGCCCGTCTGGCGCAAGTCAAAGGGCTAGATTACTGGTTCAACTGGGATTCGGGGTGGCCTTCCGGGTGTCTATTTGTTAGAGCTATGCCACCAAAAAACATCGCCGGGTCCCGATTGCATGTGTGATGTGAAAGCTGTTTGTGGCATGACGTAGACGCCCGTCTTGGGGCTCGTGGGTGTGGCCCCCCTCCACGGAAGTCAGTGCGCCGTCACTTGGAGGGGGGATTGTGCGGGGGGGGGGAACCGGAGGGAAAATCTGTGTTGGGTTGGTCCCGGACCGCTGTTTGGGTGTTGACTATGGCTGATTTCTCGCAACCAGGTGGAAGAAGTCCACCGGTCAAAGCTCGTTCCAGCGAAAGTCAAAGGGCTGATCTACTGTCAACTGGATTGGGTGGCCTTGGGGGTAGCTATGCCACGAAAAATAGTACGGGGTACGTTGATTGCATGTGTTGAAAGTGGTGTCGCATGCGTAGACGCCTTGTTGAGGGGATCCGTGGTGTGGCCCCCCCTCCACGGCAGAGGAAGGCCTGCCGCCGTCACTTGGAAGGGGGGGATGGTGCGGGGGTGCGGTGGAACCGGAGGGAATCTAGTGTTGGGTTGAGTCCAGGACCGGTGTTCGGGGATGGGATGTGCTATGGGTTGACCTCTCGCAACCAGGTGGAAGGTTGGAAGAGTCAAACCGGTCAAAGCCAGGTCCGGGCGAAGTCAAAGGGCTAGATTACTGGGCAATGGGATTCGTTGTGGCCTCGGTGGGGGAGCTATGCCCACGAAACATCGCACGGGTACTGATGCATGTGTGTGAATGAAACAGTGTTGTGGCATGCGAAGAAGCCCGTCTTGGGTCTCCGTGGTGGGGTGGACCCCCCCTCCACGGAGGCAGTTCGCCGCCGGAACTTGGATGGGGGATGGTGCGGGTTGGTGCGTGGAACCGGAAGGGAATCTAGTGTTGCGTTGGGTCCAGACGTGTTCGGGGATGTTGCTCTGGGACTGACCTATCGCAACCAGGTGGGAGCGGTCCACGGTCAAACCCTCCGACGAAAAGTGTCAAAGGGCTTAGATCTAATGGCGAAAAGGGGAGGATGATATATGGGGGAAGGCTTCGGAAGGGCAAGGCGAGGGCAAGTAAGGAAGGGGGGGGGAGAGAGAGAAAAAGAACACCAAGAGGAAGGGTAGGAGGGGAGGAAGGGCCATGCACGGATAAGGGCCTCCGCACCCACTTTCTCCTCTAGCCCTTACCTATCCTCTCGTTTCCCCTTTCCTCACTGTTTCTCTTCCCCTACCCCCTCACACCCTACACCCTATGTGTGGCATGCGTAGACGCCCGTCTTGGGGCTCCATGGTGGGGCCCCCCCTCCACGAAAGGCGAGTCCGCCGTCACTTGGAGGGGGGATGGGCGGGTGTGGTGGAGGAACCTGAGGAATTCTAGTGTTGGGTTGGGTCAAGGACCATGTTCGGGGATGTTTGCTATGGGCTCGACCTATCGCAACCAGGGGGAAGAGTCCAACGGCAAGCCCGTCTGGCGAAATCAAAGGGTAGATCTATGGTCAACTGGGCTTCGGGGTTGGCCTTCGGGGTGTAGCGATGCACGAAAAAACATCGAAAGGGTAAGTGATGTGCACGGTGTGAAGTGACATGTGGCATGCGTAGACGCCGTCTTGGAGCATCCGTGGTGTGGCCCCCTCCACCGGAAGGCAGTTGCCGCCATCACTGGAGGGGGGTGGTGAGGGTGCGGTGGAAACCGGAGGGAATCTAGAGTGTTGGGTTGGGTCCAGACCCGTGTTAGGGGATGTTGCTCTGTGCTAACCGATCCAAACCAGGTGGAAGAGTCCCACGGTCTAAGCACGTCCGGGAAAGTTTTGATGAAATGAGGTGGTGATTGATGATGTTTGAATGAAAGTAAAAGGGCTGATCGACTGGGTCAACTGGGATTCGGGTGGCCCGTCCGGGTTGTTGTTTGTTGTCTTGGTTGTTGAGTAGGGCCACCAAAACATCCGACGGGGCCCGTGCAAAGTGTGTGTGAAAGTGTTGTGGCGCGTAGACGCCCATATGGGGCTCCGTTGGTGTGGCCCCCTCAAGGAAGGGCAGTGCAGCCGTCAATTGGAGGGGGATTGTGCGGGTGTGGTCGACGGAGGGAATCTATTGTTGGTTGGGTCCAGACGTCGTCGGGGGGTTGCTAGGGCTGGACCTATCGCAACCTGGTGGAAGAGTCAACCGGTTTTTAAAAGGCCCGTACCAGCGAAAAGTCGAAAGGGACTAGATCTATGTCAATGGGATTCGGGGTGGCCTCGGGGTAGCTATGCCCACCGAAACATCGTACGGGTCGTGATTCGTGATTGCATGTGTGAAGTGTTGTGTGGCATTGCGTGGACGACTGTCTTGGGGCTCCGTGGTGTGGCCCCTCCACGGAAAGCGTGCCGCCGTCACTTGGAAGGGGGATGGTGCTGTGAGTGCGTGGAACCGGAGGAATTAGTGTTTGGGTGGGTCCAGACGTTTTGTTCGGGGATGGGATGTTTGCTATGGGCTGACCTTCGCAACAGGTGGGAAGATCAACCGGTCAAAGCCCGTGGCGAAGGTCAAAGGGCTAGCATCTACTGGTCACTGGGATCGGTGTGGGCTGTGGCCTTCAGGGTGGAGCTATGCCACCGAATAACGCACGGGTCCCGATGAATGTGTGGAAAGTGTTGTGGGCATGCGTAGACGACAGTGCTTGGGTCTCCGTGGTGTGGCCCTCCTCACGGAAGGCAGTGCACGACGTCACTTGGAGGGGGGATGGTGAGCAGGTGCTGTGGAAACCGGGGGGAATAGTGTTGGGTTGGTCCAGGACGTGTCTCGGGGAGGATGTTGCTATGGCCCTGCTATCGCAACCAGGGTGGAAGTCCTACAGGTCAAAGCCGTCAGACGAAAGTTCAAAGGGCTAGATTATGGTAACTGGATGCGAGGTGCCTTCCGGGTTGTTGTGGTACGCTATGCCACTGAAACATCGCCACGTCGTGATGATTGCAGTGTTTGTGAAAGTGTTGGTGGCATGCGTAGACGCCCCTTATTGGGGCTCCATGGTGGGCACCCCCTACACGAAAGGAAGTGCCGCATGTCACTTGGCGGGGGGATTGGGGATGGTGCGGGTGCGGTGGACCAGATGGGAAATCTAGTGTGGGTTGGGTTCCAGACCCATGTTCGGGGATGTGCATGGGCTGACCTATCGCAAACAGGTGGAAGAGTCCACCGGTTCAAAGCCGCTGCGAAAGTCAACGCGGCTACATCTACTGGTCAACTGGATTCGGACGGTGGCCTTCGGGGTGTGTCGCTATTGCCATCGAAACATCGACGGGTCGTGATGCATGGTGAAAGTGTGTGGAATGCGTTATAGACGCCGTATTGGGGCTCCGTGGTGTGGCCCCCCTCCACGAAAAGGCAGTAGTTGAGTGCCGCCATCACTTGGAGGGGGGATGGGATGGGGATGGTGTGGGGGCGGTGGGGAACCGGAGGGAATCTAGTGTGGGGTTGGGTCCAGACCGTGTTCTGGGATGTTGCTATGGCTAACCTATCGCAACCAGGTGGAAGAGTCGACCGGTCAAAGCCCGTCCGGTGAAAGTCAAAGGGCTTCTTAGATCTACTGAGGTCTCCCCAGCACGCATCGGGACCGTGCGATGTTTGGTGGCATAGCTACACCCCGAAGGCCACCCAGATCCCAGTTGACCAGTAGATCTGCCCTTGAATTCGCCGACGGGTTTGACGGTGGACTCTTCCACTGGTTGCGTAGGTCTAGCCCATAGCAACATCCCCGAACACGGTGGACCCAACCCAACACTAGATCCCTCCGGTTCCACCGCACCCGCACCATCCCCCTCTAGTGAGGCGCTGCCTTCTGGAGGGGGGCCACACCACGGAGCCCCAAGACGGGCGTCTACGCATGCCAGAACACTTTCACACATGCATCGGACCAGTGTCTATCCCAACCAAGTGGAAGAGTCCACCGGTCATAGCCCGTCCGACGAAAGTCAAAGGGCTAGATCTACTGGTCAACTGGGATTCGGGGTGGCCTTCGAGGTGTAGCAATGCCATCGAACCATCGCACGGGTCCCGATGGATGTGTGAAAGTGTTCTGGCATGCGTAGACGCCGGTCTTGGGGCCCCGTGGTGTGGCCCCCCTCCACGGAAGGTAGTGCCGCCGTCACTTGGAGGCGGGATGGTGCGGGTGCGCTAGAACCGGAGGGAATCTAGTGTTGGTTGGGTCCAGACCGTGTTCGGGGCTGTTGCTATGGGCTGACCTATCGCAACCAGGAGGAAGAGTCCACCGGTCAAAGCCCGTCCGACGAAAGTCAAAGGGCTAGATCTACTGGTCTACTGGGATTCGGGGTGGCCTTCGGGGTGTAGCTATGCCACCAAAACATCGCACGGGTCCCGATGCATGTGTGAAAGTGTTCTCGCATGCGTAGACGCCCGACTTGGGGCCTCGTGGTGTG
>CM022299.1:77040814-77059844 GCA_011799875.1 Thinopyrum elongatum
GGCAGTGCCCCGTCACTTGGAGGGGGGATGGTGCGGGTGCGGTGGAACCGGAGGGAATCTAGTGTTGGGTTGGGTCCAGACCGTGTTCGGGGATGTTGATATGGGCCTTACCTATCCCAACCAGGTGGAAGAGTCACCGGCAGAGCCCGTCCCGCGAAAGTCAAAAGGGCGCTGATGCTATTGGTCAAACTGGGATCGGGGTGGCCTTGGGTTGTAGCTATGCACCGAAACATCGCCGGGTCCCGATGCATGTGTGAAGTGTCTCTGGCATGCGTAGATCCCCGTCTTGGGGCCCGTGGTGTGGCCCCCCCCTCCACGGAAGGGTGCTGCCGTCGTCCTTGGGGGGCGATGGTGCGGCTGCGGGGAAACCGGAGGAATCTAGTGTTGTTGGGTTCAGACCGTGTTCGGGGGTGTGCTATGGGCTTGACCTATCGCCAACCAGGTGAAGAGTTCCACACGTCAAGATCCGTCCGCGAAAGTCAAGGGCTAGAATCAGCTGGTCAACTGGGATTCGGGGTGGCCGTCGGGTGTACGCCATGCCGACCGAAACATTGCACGGGTCCCGATGCATGTGTGAAAGTGTGTCTGGCAGTGCGTACGACTGCCTAACTTGGGGCCCCGTGGTGTGGTCCCCTCCCACGGAAGGCAGTGCTGCCGTCACTTGGAGGGGGATGGGGCTGGTGGGTGCGGTGGAACCGGAGGGAATCATTGTTGGGTTGGGTCCAGACCGTGTTGGGGATGTTGCTATGGGCTGACTATCGCAACCAGGGAAGAGTCCACCGTGTCAAAGCCGTCGCCAGAAAGTCAAAGGGCCTAGATCTACTGGTCAACTGGGAGTTCGGGTGGCCTTCGGGGTGTAGCTATGCCACCAAAACACTTGCCGCGTCTCGACATGCTGGATGTGGAAAGTGTCTGGCATGCGAGCACCATCTTGGGGCTCTTCGTGGTGTGAGCCCCCCTCCACGGGAAGGCAGCATTCATGTAGTGCCGTACTGTGAGGGCAGGGATGGTTGGGCGTGCGGTAGGAACCGGAGGGAATCTAGTGTGGGTGGGTCCAGACCGTGTTCGGGATGTTGTATGGGCCTGACCTATCGCAACCAGGGTGAAGGTCCGACCGGTCAAAGCCCGTCCGGCGGAAAGTCCAATGGTAGATTACTGGTCAACTGGGATTCGGGTGGCCTCGGGGGTAGATCAATGAACCGCAGGTCCGATCAGCAATGTGCATCGGACCCGTCGGGACCCGGCGTGCCCTCCGGAGCAGTTGCGCGGGAGGGGATGTGCCGGTGGTGGAGAGGGAATGAGTGTTGGGTTTGGGTTTCCAGGACGTTGTTCGGGAGGGTTGCTATGGGCTGACCTATCCCAACCAGGTGGAAAGAGTCAACCGGTATAGGCCCGTCTCGACAAAGTCAAAGGGCTGATCTACTGGTCAACTGGGATTCGGGGTGGCATTCGGGGTGTAGCTATGCACACTGAAACATCGCAGGGTCCCGAGCCATGTGTGAAAGTGTTCTGGCATGCATAGACGCCTGATTGGGGTCCCGTGGTGTTGGACCCCCTGCACAGAGGCCAGTGTGCCGCATTCACTTGGAAAGGGGGGATGGTGCGAGGGTTGCGGTGGAACCGATGGGATCTAAGTGTTGGGTTGGTCAGACCGGTGTGGGGATGTGTATGGGCTGACCTATCACAACCAGGTGGAAGGTCCACCGGTCAAGCCTGTACGGCGAAAGTAAAGGGCTTAGTCTATGGGTCAACGGGATTCGGGGTGGTGGCCTTCCGGTGTAGCTGTAGCTATGCCACACAAAACATGCAGGTGTCCAGCATGATGTGTGACACGTGCTCGGCATGCGTAGAGCCCGTCATTGGGGTCCGTGGGTGGCCCCCCCCTCCACGGACAGGCAGAGTGCTCGCCGTCAAATGAGGGGGGGATGGTCGGGTGCGTAGAACCGGACGAATTAGTGTTGGTGGGTCCAGAAGTGTTGGGGGATGTTGCTATGGGCTGACCTATCACAAACCAGGTGGAAGAGTCCCACGGTCAAAGCCGTCATCGCGAAAGTAAAAGGGCCTTAGATCTACTAGTCAAACTGGGATTCGAGGGTGCTCGGGTTAGGGTGTAGGCTATGCCACGAAAACATCGCATGGGTCCGATGCATGTGTTGAAGTGTTCTCGGCATGGCGTAGATCCCGCTCTTGGGGCCTCGTGGTGTGGCCCCCCCCTCAAGGAACGCGGAGTGCTTGCCGTCACTTGGAAGGGGTGGGAGGTGCGGGGCGCTTGGAAACCGGAGGGAATACTAGTGTTGGTTGGGTCCAGCGACCGTGTTCGGGGATGTTGCTGATGGGCGCACTTATCGCAACAGTGAGAAAGACGAAAGAGTCCACCGGCATAAGCCTGTACGAGCGAAAGCAAGGGCTAGATCTAACTAGTCAACTGGGGATTCGGGGTGGGCACTTTGGGGGGAGCTAGCACCTGAAACATGCGAGGGGTCCCCGATGCAGTGTGAAGTGTTCTGGCATGGTAGATGCCCGATCTTGGGGCCAGTGGTGTGCCCCCCTCCACGAGAAGGCAGTGCTGACCGTCACTGGAGGGGGGGATGGGGTGGAGGCGGCGTGGAACCGGAGGGAACTCTTAGTGTTGGGTTGGCGTCCAGACGGTTCGGGGTGTTGTTGGGCTGACCTATTCAGCAACCAGTGTGAAGAGTCCACGGGCAAAAGCCCGTCCGGCGAAAGCAAAGGGCTAGATCTACTGTTCAACTGGGATTCGGGGTGGCCTTCGGGTGATTGAGCTATGCAACTGAAAACATCGCACGGGTCCCGATGCATGTGTGAAATGTTCTGGTGCGTAGGCCCTCTGGGGGACCCTGTGGTGTGGCCCCCCTCCACGGAAAGGACAGCTGCTGCGTCAGTTGGAGGCGATGGGGATGGTTGGTCGGGGTGCGGTGGAAACCGGAGGGCAATGAGTGTTGGGTTGGGTCCAGACCGTGTTTGCGGGATGTTGCTATGGGCTGATATCCCCACAAACAGGTGAAGAGGTCCACCGGTGCAAATGCCGTCCTAGGAAAGTCAAAGGGTATAGATCTACTGGTAACTGGGATTTCGGGGGGGTGGCCTTCGGCGGTGTAGCTATGCCACCGAAACATCGCACGGCGTCAGAGCATGTGTTGAAAGTGTCTCTGGCCATGAGTAGACGCCATGACTTTGGGGCCCGTGGTTGGCCCCACGCCGGAAGGCAAGTGTTGCCCGGGCCCACTTGGGGTGGGATGGTGCGGTGCGTAGAGGTGAACCGCAAGGGAATCTAGTGTTGGGTTGGGTCCAGACCGTGTTCGGGGATGATTGCTATGGGCTGAACTATCGCACCTGGTGGAAGAGTCCACAGGTCAAAGCCCTATCCCGGTTCGAAAGTCAAGAGGGAGCATAGATCTACTGGTCAAATGGGATGCGGGGTGGCCATTCGGTGTTTGTAGCTATGCCACTCAAACATCGCACGGGTCCGATGCATGTGTGAAAGTGTCCTGGCATGCGTAGGACGCCCGTCTTGGGGCCCGTGGTGGGGCCCCCTCCACGGAAGGCAGTGCCGCCGTCACTTGGAGGGGGGATGGTGCGGGGTGCGAGAACCGGAGGGAATTAGTGTTGGGTTGGGTCCAGACCTGTGTTGGGTGGATGTTGCTATGGCGGACTATCCAACCAGGTGGAAGAGTTCCACCGAGGTAAAGCCCGTCCGACGAAAGTCAAAGGGCTAGATCTACTGGTAACTGGGATCGGGTGGCCTTCGGGGTGTGGTGTGGTTTGTAGCTATATGCCACCGAAACATCGCACGGGCCCGGAGCATGTGTGAAAGTGTTCTGGCATGCGTTAGATGCCCACTTGGGGGCCCGTGGTGTGGCCCCCTCCACGGAAGGCGTGCCGCCGTCACTTGGAGGGGGGGGATGTGTGTTAGTGGGGGTGCGCTGGAACGAGGGAATCTAGTGTTGGTTGGGTCCAGACGGTGTTCGGGGAGGGTGCTATGGGCTGTGACCTATCGCAACAGGGGAAGAGTCCACACGCTCAAAGCCGTCGACGAAAGTCAACGGGCTAGATCTACTGGTCAAATGGGATTCGGGGTGGCCTTCGGGGTGTTAGCATGCCACTGAAAACATCGCACGGGTCCCGATGCATGTGTGAAAGTGTTTGGCATGCGTAGACGCCCTGACTGGGGCTCTAGTGGTGTGGCCCCCTCCACGGAAGGCAGTGCTGCCGTCACTTGGAGGGGGGGATGGTGTGGGTGCGGTTGGAACCGGAGGGAATCTAGTGTTGGGTTGGGTCCAGACGTTTCGAGGGATGTTGCTATGGGCTGACCTATCGAAACCAGGTGGAAGAGTCCACGGTCAAAGCCCGGTCCGGCGAAAGTTCAAAGGCGCTAGATCTACTGTCAACTGGGATTCGGGGTGGCCTTTGAGTGTAGTATGCCACCGAAACATCGCGGGTCCAATGCATGTGTTGAAAGGTTCTGGCATGCGTAGACGGGCCCGCTTGGGGCTATCGTGGTGTGGCCCCCCCCTCACGGAACGGCAGTGTGCCGTACTTGAGGGGGAGATGGTGCGGGTTGAGGTCGGAACGGAGGGAATGGGGAATCTAGTTGGGTTGGGTCCAGACCGTGTTACGGGGATGTTGCTATGGGATGACCTATCAAACAGGTGGAAGAGTCCACCGGTCAAAAGCCCGTCCCGCGGAAAGTCAAAGGGCAGATTATACTGGTCAACTGGGATCGGTGGCCTTCGGGGTGTGCTATGTAGCTATGACCAAAAAACATCGCACGGGTCCCGATGCATTGGTGAAAGTGCTCTGGCATTGCGTAGACGCCATCTTGGGGTCGCCGTGGGTGTGGCCCCCCTCCACGGAAGGCAGTGCTGCCGATCACTTGGGGAGGGGGGATGGTGAGGGTGCGGTAGAACCGGAGGGAACTAGTGTTGGGTTGGGGTCCAGACCGTGTTTCGGGGATGTTGCTGATGGCACCTTATCACCAACCAGGGTGAAGAGTCACAACGTCAAACCCGTCCGGAAAAGTCAAAGGGCTAGTCTACTGGTAAATGGGCATTCGGGTGGCCTTCGGGGGTTGTAGCTATGCCCACGAAAAACATCGCAGGGATCCCGATGATGTGTCAAAGTGTTCTGGCATGCGGTAGACGTCCAGTCTTGGGGCCCGTGGGGTGGCCCCCTCACGGAGGCAGTGCCGCCGCACTTGGAGGGGGGAGATGGTGCCGGGTGTAGCGGGACCGGAGGAGATCTAGTGTTGGTTTGGGTCACAGGACAGTGTTAGGTCGGTGGATTTTTTCGTATGTGGCTATGACATATATCCAACCTAAGGTGGAAGAGTCCACCGGTCATAGCCCGATCCGGAGAAAGTACAAAGGGCTAGATCTACTAGTAACTGGGATTCTGCGGTGGCCCGAGGTGAGCATTGCCATGACACTACGCAAGGGTCACGATGATGGTGAAAGTGTTCTGAGCACGTAGACGCCGGTCTCTGGGGCCCCGTGGGTGGCCCCCCTCCAGGAAGGTATGGAAGGTAGTGACACGTCACTTGGAGGCGGGGAAGGATGGTGCGGTGTGCGCTAGAACCGGAGGGAGGAGGGGAAAAATTGTGTTGGTTGGGTCCAGACCGTGTTCGGGCTGTGATATGCGGCTGACCCCTATCCAGCAACCAGGAGGAGGAAGAGTACACCGGTCAAAGCCGAGACGAAAGTCAAAGGGCAGTGCTAATCTACGGCGTCTACTGGGGATTCGGGGGTGGCTTCGGGGTGTAGCTTATGCCACCAAAACATCGCACGGGTACCGAGGCATGTGAAAGTGTGTTTCCCGCATGCGTAGACGGCCCGACTGGGGCCTCGTGGTGTGGCCTCCCTCCAGGGAAGGCAGTGCATTGCCGTCACTTGGAGGGCGGGGGATCGGTGGTGTGCGGGTGGAACGGAGGGAATCTAGTGTTGGGTTGGTGTCCAGACAGTGTTCGGGGATGTTGCTATGCGGCTGACCTATCGCACCAGGTGGAAGAGTCCATGAGTCAACAAAAGGGCGTCCGGCGAAAGTCAAAGGGCTTAGATCTACTGGTCAACTGGGATCGGGGGGGCCTGCGGGGAGTAGCTATGCACCAAACATCGACGAGTCTCGATGCATGGGTGAAAGTGTCCCTGGAATGAGGAGAAGAAAGAAAGGGCGGCCGGGGTGAAAGAGGGGGATCGCTCCAAGGCAAGTAATATGGGTGGGCGGCATGGACGGAGAACGTGGGGAGAAGCTACACGGGGAGGGGGGTCCACGGACCCTGGCACAGGTTGAGGAGGATTGGTACGGGGTGTCTGTTACGGCTGGTGGGATTAACAAGTGACAGATAGAAGACGGTCGGCTAGATGGCGTTGTGGGGTAGGGGGCGGGCGGAGCACTTGGGGGGGTTCGTGGGCGGGGCGCATAGTGGTCTGGATGGTGAAGTAAAGACCGCCGCTGGGGCGGGCGGTGCGGGGTGGTCCAGGGGTGTGGGAAGTGGGGGGGTGTGACGGGGGCGGGGGGAGGGCGATGAGGATGGGGCGGGGTTCTTGGGGGTGGTTGTGGCGGGAAGCCGGTGGGGAAGTTTGGGAGCGGTGTCATGGGTGTGGTAGTGTTGGGGATGGGGCGGGGGGGGTGGTGTGGGGTAGTGGGGGGTGGGGGGTGTGGGGGGGGGGGGGGGGATGGGGGGTTGGTGTGGATGCGACTGTGGGGGGGTGGTGGGTGGTGGTGTCGTGAGGGGGGTGTTGTGGGGGGGGGGGGGGTGGGTCTGGTGTTCGGGTGGTGGGGTTGTGTGGTGTCTGGGTTGGGGTTGTGGGGTGGGTTGTGGCGGGGTGGTGGGGGGGGGGTGTTTTTTTTGTGTGGGTGGTGTGTTGTGTGGTGGGGGTTTGGTGGGGTGGGTGGGGGGGTGGCTCTGTTGGTTGTGGCCCCCTCCACGGAAGGCATGCTGCCGGCACTTGGAGGGTGGGATGGTGAGGGTGCGGTAGAACCGGAGGGAGATCTAGTGTTGGGTTGGGGTCCAGACCTGTCGGGGCATGTTGCTATGGGTGACCATCGCAACCAGGTGGAAGAGGTCAACGGTTCAAATTCCCGTCCGGCGAAAGTCAAAGGGCTAGATCTTACTGGTCAACTGGCTTCGGGGTGCCTTCGGGGTGTTGTAGCTATGACAATGAAACAGCGCACGGGTCCCGATGCATGTGTCAAAGGGTTGTGGCATGCGTAGACGCCCGTCTTGGGGCCCCGTGGCGTTGGCCCCCTCAACGGAAGGCAGTGCCGCCGTCACTTGGAGGGAGAGGGGGATGGGTGCCGGTTGCGGTGGAACGGAGGGAATCTAGTGTTGGGGTTGGGTCCAGACCGGGTTCGGGGATTTGCTATGGGCTGACCTATCCAAACCAAGTGGAAAGAGTCCACCGGTCATAGCCGGTACCGACGAAAGTCAAAGGGCTATGATCTCCTGGTCAACTGGGATTCGGGGTGGCCTTCGAGGGTAGCAATGCCATAGAACCATCGCACGGGGTCCAGAGGAGGGGGATGTGTGAAAGTGTTCTGGCATGGTAGACGCCGGTCTTGGGGCCCCGTGGTGTGGCCCCCCTCCACGGAAGGTAGGCCGCCGTCACTGGAGGCGGGGGTGGGCGGTGGTGCGCTAGAACCGGAGGGAATCTAGGGTGGGGGTCCAAGACCGTGTTCGGGGCTGTTGACTAGTGGTGAAACTATCGAAAACCAGGGAGGGAAGAGGTCCACCGTGTCAAAGGCCCGTCCGGACGAACGGCAAAGGGCTAGATCTACTGGTCTACTGGGATTCGGGGTGGCCTTCGGGGTTGTAGCTATGCCACCAAAACACGCACGGTCCCGATGCATGTTGTGAAAGTGTTCTCGCATGCGTAGGACGCCCGAAACTTGGGGCCTCGTGTGTGTGGCCTCCCTCCAGGGAGGCAGTGTGCCGTCACTTGGAGGGGGGGGATGGTTGAGTGTGCGGGGAACGGAGGGAAATCTTATTGTGGGTGGGGTCCAGGACCGTTGTTCGGGGATGTTGCTATGGGCTGACCTATCGCAACCAGGTGGAAGAGTCCACTGGTCAAAGCGCGTCCGGCGAAAGTCAAAGGGCTAGATCTACTGGTCAACTGGGATTCGGGGTGGCCTTCGGGGAGTAGCTATGGCACCAAAACATCGCACGAGTCTCGATGCATGTGTGAAAGTGTCCTGGCATGCGTAGACGCCCATCTTGGGGCTCTGTGGTGTGGCCCCCCTCCACGGAAGGCAGTGCTGCCGTCACTTGGAGGGTGGGATGGTGCGGGTGCGGTAGAACCGGAGGGAATCTAGTGTTGGGTTGGGTCCAGACCGTGTTCGGGATGTTGCTATGGGCTGCCTATCGCAACCAGGTGAAGAGTCCACCGGTCAAAGCCCGTCCGGCGAAAGTCAAAGGGCTAGATCTACTGGTCAACTGGGATTCGGGGTGGCCTTCGGGGTGGAGCTATGCCACTGAAACATCGCACGGGTCCCGATGCATGTGTCAAATTGTTCTGGCATGCGTAGACGCCCGTCTTGGGGCCCCGTGGCGTGGCCCCCCTCCACGGAAGGCAGTGCTGCCGTCAGTTGGAGGGGGGGATGGTGCCGGTGCGGTGGAACCGGAGGGAATCGAGTGTTGGGTTGGGTCCAGACCGTGTTCCGGGATGTTGCTATGGGCTGACCTATCCCAACCAGGTGGAAGAGTCCACCGGTCATAGCCCGTCTGACAAAAGTCAAAGGGCTAGAAAGCCGTTCGACGACAAAGTCAAAAGGCTAGATATACTAGGTCAACTGGGATTAGGGGTGGGCTTTGGGGTTTGTAGCTATGCCACCGAAACATCGCGAGGGTCCCGATGCAATTGTGTGAAAGTGTTCTTGCATGCGTAGAAGTGCCGTTGGGGCCGTGGTGTGGCCCCCCCTCCACGGAAGGCAGTGCCGCCGTCACTATGAGGGGCGGAGGTGCGGGTGGGGAACCGGAGGGAATCTAGTGTTGGTGGGTCACAGACCGTGTTGGGGGGATGTTCTTATGGGCTGACCTATCGCAAACCAGGTGGAAAGAGTCCACCGGTCAAAGCCGTCGGCGAAAGTCCAAAGGGCTAGATCTACTGGTCAACTGGGATTCGGGGTGGCCTTCGGGTGTTGTAGGCTATGCCCCGAAACATCGCACGGGTCCAATGCATGTGGTGAAAGTGTTCTGGCATGCGTAGACCCGAACTTGGGGCCCGGTGGTGTGGCCCCCCTCCACGGGAAGGCAGGTGCGACTGGGGAGGGGGGGGATGGTGCGGGTTGGCGGTGGAAACGGAGGGAATCTAGTGTGGGTGGTGGGTCCAGACCGTGTTCGGGGATGTTGTTATGGGCTGACCTATCCAACCGGTGTGAGAAGGTCCACCGGTCAAAGCCCGTCTGGTGGAAAGTCAAAGGGCTAGATCTACTGGTCAACGGGATTCGGGGTGGCCTTCGGGGTGTAGCTATGCCACGAAAACATCGCACGGGTCCCGATGGCATGTTGAAATTGTCTGGCATGGCGTTTAGACGCCCGTCTGGGGCCCGTGGGGTGGCCCCCCTCCACGGAAGGCAGTGCGCCGTCACTTGAGGGGGGGATGGTGAGGGTGCCGGTGCGCTGGACGGAGGGGAACTAGTGTTGGTTGGGTCCAGACCGTGTTCGGGGATGTTGTCTATGGGTGACCTATCGCAAACCAGGTGGAAGAGTCCACCGGTCAAAGCCCGTCCGACGAAAGTCAAAGGGATAGCTTACTGGTCAACTGGGGTCGGGTGGCCTTGGGTGTGTAGCTATGCCACACGAAACATCGCAAGGGTCCGATGCAGTGTGAAGATGTTTGGCATGCGTAGACGCCTACTTGGGGCTCGCGGGTTGTGGCCCCCCTCCACGGAAGGCAGTGTGCCGTCACTTGGAGGGGGGGGGGATGGTGGCGGGTGCTGGTAGGACCGGAGGGAATCTAGTGTTGGGTTGGGTCACAGACCGTGTTCGAGGGATGGTTGCTATGGGCTGACCTAGCAAACCAGGTGGAAGAGTCCAACGGGCAAAAGCCCGTGTCACGACAAAGTCAAAGGGCTAGATCTACTGGTCAACTGGGATTCGGGGTGGCCTTCGGGGTGTAGCATGCCACCGAAAACATCGCACGGGTCCGCATGCAATGTGTGAAAGTGTCCTGGCATAGCGTGTAGGCCCTTTGGGGCTCGTGGTGTGGCCCCCCCTCCACGAAGGCAGTGCCGCCGTCACTGGAGGGGGATGGTGCGGGTTGCGGTGGAACCGGAGGCAAACTAGGTTGGGTTGGGTCCAGACCGTGTTCGGGATGTTGCTAGGGATGACCTATCGCAACCAGGTGGAAGAGGTCCCCGGTCAAAGCCCGTCCGGCGAAAGTCAAAGGGGTAGATTACTGGGTCAACGGGATTCGGGGTGGCAACGGTGTTGTGTGGTTGTAGCTATGCCACCGAAACATGCACGGGTCCCGATGCATGTGTGAAAGTGTTCTGGCATGCGTAGACGCCGTCTGGGGCCCGGGGTGGCCTCCCTCCACGGAAGGCAGTGCCGCCGTCACTATGGAGGGGGGGGGATGGTGGCGGGTGGCGGTGAAACAGGGAATCTAGGTTGGGTTGGGTCCAGACCGTTGTTCGGGGATGTTGTTGGGGTGACCTATGCAACCAGGTGAAGAGTCCACCGTCAAACCGTCCGACGAAAGTCAAAGGGCTAGATCTACTGGTCAACTTGGATTCGGGGTGCCTTCGGGGTGTAGCTATGCCACCGAACAATCGCACGGGTCCGATGCATGTGTGAAAGTGTT
This sequence comes from Thinopyrum elongatum, assembly GCA_011799875.1. Taxonomy (NCBI): domain Eukaryota; kingdom Viridiplantae; phylum Streptophyta; class Magnoliopsida; order Poales; family Poaceae; genus Thinopyrum; species Thinopyrum elongatum. The sequence continues at coordinate 77,051,629 of CM022299.1, forward strand.
CTGGCATGCGTAGAGCCTAGCTTGGGGCCCCGTGGTGTGCCCCACTCCTAAGGAAGGCGTGCTGCCAGTCACTTGGAGGGGGGGTGGTGGTTGCGGGTGCGGTGGAACCGAGGGAATCTAGGTTGGGTTGGGTTCCAGACCGTGTTCGGGGATGTTGCTATGGGCTGGACCTATCGCAAACCAGGTGGAAGAGTCCACCGGTCAAAGCCCGTGCCGGCGAAAGTCAAAGGGCTTAGATCTATGGTCAACTGGGATTCGGGGTGGCCTCGGGGTGTAGCTATGCACAAAAAACATGCACGGGTCCCGATGCATGTGTGAAGTGTCCTGGCATGCGTAGACAGCATCTTGGGGCTCCGTGGTGTGGCCCCCCCTCCACGGAAGGCTAGTGCTGCCGTCACTGTGGGGGGGGGGATGGTGCGGGGTGCGGTGAGAACGAGAGGGAATCTAGTGTTGGGTTGGGTCAGGACCGTGTTCGGGGGATGTTGCTATGGGCTGACCTATCCACAACCAGGTGGAGAGTCCACCGGTACAAAGCCCGTCCGGGTAAAGTCAAAGGCGGCTAGATCTATGGTCAACGAGGGATTCGGGGGCCTTCGGGGTTGTAAGCTAGCCATTGATAACATCGCACGGGTCCGATGCATTGTTGAAATGTTCGGACATGCGTAGACGCCCACTGATTGGGGGCCAGTGGTGTGGCCCCCCTCCACGGAAGGCAGTGCTGCGTCATGGAGGGGGGGGAGTGTGCGGGTGCGGTGGGAACCGGAGGGGAATCTAGTGTGGGTGTGCGGTCCAGACGTGTTCGGGGGATGTTGTATGGGCTGACCTATCGCAACAGGTGGAAGAGTCCAACCGGTCAAAGCCGTCCGACGGAAAGTCAAAGGGCTAGATCTACTGGTCAACATGGGATCGCGGGGGTGGCCCTTGGGGGTGCAGTATGCCACCGAAACATCGCACGGGTCCCGATGAATGTGTGAAAGTGTTCTGGCATGGTAGACGCCCGTTTGGGGCCCGTGGTCTGGGCCCCCCCCTCCACGGAAGGCAGTGCTGCAGTACTTGGAGGGGGGATGGTGCGGGTGGCGGTGGAAACGGAGGGAACTAGTGTTGGGTTGGGTCCAGACCGGTTCGGGGATGTTGCTATGGGCTGACCTATCGCCAACCAGGTGGAAGAGTCCACCGGTCAAAGCCCGTCCGGCGAAAGTCAAAGGGCTAGATCTACTTGAGGTCAAACTGGATCGGGGGCGGTGCTTCGGGGTGTAGCTATGCCACCAAAACATCGCACGGGTCCCCAATGCATGTGTGAAAGTGTCCTGGCATGCGTAGGACCCCATCTTGGGGCTACAGGTGGTGTGCCACCCCCCCACGGGACATGAAGGGCTGTGCTGTTTATGGCTGGTCGTCACTTGGAGTGCGCGGGGACGTGGGGGATGTGTGCTGGGTGCGGGTAGAACCGGAGGGAATATTAGTGGGTGGGTTTGGGTCGTCAGACCATGGTTCTCGGGATTGGGCTATGGGCGACCTATCGCAAGGCCAGTGGGAAGACTTCGGTCACGGTTCAATAGCCCCTGCGTTATACGCCCTGTTTGAAGCATTGTAGTTGTAGCGTTCCTCTTCTCCTGTTTCACTTGAATTTGTTCATAGGATTTTGCTAAATCCGTCGAATGGTTATGTACTCGAATGCAGGAGAACCATAAGAAATTCGTAAGAAGCAGCAGCGCACCTTCGGGTAGTTAGGGTTAGTGTGTCATCGCCCCACTGCAAGGGATATTCCATGTTTGAAGCAGTTGTAGTTTGTAAGAGTTATTCTTGGGTATCTTGGATTTGTTCATCAGATTTTGCTCAACATCCGTCACGCGATTGATTATTTACTCTGAGTGCAGGAAGCCATAAAAGATGTTAGCTAAGAGCAGGCACGGCGTTGCAAATGGCGACGGTGACAAGTCCTTGTATTTTTGCTTGAAATTTGTTGTAACCGGTGGTTAGAATGGTGTGCTGCTTCACCGACACCACAGAAGCAAAGCATATAAATTTGAAACTGAGAATATATTCACACTGTGGAAACATTCCCCATGTTATTTTGTTGAAATAAAATTATTTTTTTAGGTGAAAAAAAATCGAAATTGTATGAAAGCGATCCCCTACCCTATTCTATGGAAAATAGTAGGTCATAATGATTGGAAGAGGAAAAAAATCTAGATTGGTATGGAGCGCAAGGCATCATTTGTTTGTACGAAAGCAAATATGATTTCTTTGGATCAGATTCCAAATTCTATCGAAGCAAAAGAAAGGATCATTTCTTGGATGCAAATTACATCTTCTTGGAAGCAAAATTTCCTATTCCGTTTCGGATGCAGATACCATATCTTTGGTAAGAATTTCTAGGCGGAATTTGTATGAAAGAAGGTCTGTGACAATGGTAAAAAAAAATGTTTGATGGAAGCATGAAATTTGAATATTGGAAGTAAGCCCGTCTAATGGTGGTTAGGACGATGCCAAAGAAAAATGTCATGTGGACACAGATCACACCTATAATTGAAACAGACCTCCCCAGTTTGACATGGAACCAAATTTGCTAAGACAGTAGAAGCAAAATGGATGATATGATTTTATATGTTACGAGAACATGGCATTCAGATCCTTCAAAAAGAACAAATGAATCAGATGGCCACACCCGACACGGATTGCAGATGCCAAACTTCGTCACGCTGACATTGACGCCACGAAGGAAAGCAGTTAGTAGTAGTACGTAGTAAAAGAAGGCAATTAGTGCATTGGCGTGTAGGTGATTTCTGGGAGTCTGTAATTGACAGAAAAAAAAACGCAGTACTAGTACACAGCCACATTGGGCAAAACTCCTACGGCCCACGTCCTCAATCAGACGCCCATAGGACCTTCAGATCACCGATCGGAAGACACGAGTCTGATGTTTGAACGCCAATTACCCAGTAGCTGATTGCTAGTAGCTTCCCAAAGTGTTTTACGGTGTCATCTTTATTCGGGATCTTCTCTTTTACTTTCCAATATTATTGGATCTCCTGGGGCCAAATGGGTCCCACTTCTTTAGGGAAGCGGAACCGACGCTTCATCCGAGGGCTTTCAAACTTTTTTCTACACTTCAAAAGAAACACCACTGAGATCCATGTCAAAAAATTGGTAGGTTTTCAGTGATCTGTAGATATTAAGTTCATTAAGTTTAGATTTTAGGGCATTTAACAAATATCATTCAAAGTTGAACTGTAAGCGATGAAAGATTGGCAAACATTGGCTTCGAAAATATATTTTGTTACCGAATCTACGTTTAGGCAACTTGATAGGAAGAAAGGAAAGAAAATTCACCCCACACACAAGGTGCTAAGATCGACCCCGAAAAACATGAGTTTTCAGTTTTTAATTGGGCGTGATTATGCGTTCAGCCGGGGACGGGATCTTTTTACTAGATCCGCCGCGCGACAAAAACCATTGGTTTGGCCCCTTTTTCCATCACAATTGCAACAAATATAGTATTGGCAGAAACATATTGCAAACACCACCGGCATGTGCAGCAACATATTTGCAATAGGATTTTCGGCGCAGAATTTTTTTTCGTTGTTAGCTTAGACAAAATGGGTGTTGGTGGAGGAAGAACTTCAACAAAACAGGTGATGTTGCAGAGAAAAATTCCCCCGGGAATGCGCAAATGCAGGGTCCAGTCGTTGAGGTCCTGGCCAGGCCAGCATGGAAAAGGAAGGAGAGGAGCAACTGGGGAGGGAGGAAGGAGCCAGGGGGCGGTGACGGTCCCCAACTAAGTTTTTTGCAGCGGAACGGCTTGCCCCGCGGGGAGGGGGGGGGGTTCCGGGTTAGAAGAGGAGGTCGACCGTTGGCGGCCGGCTGGCGGCCCGTGGTTGGCTTGCCGGAGAGTGGAGAAAAGAAAGAGAGGTGGGGGGGAGGAAGGGAACATGGTGCGGGTAGAGGGGCGAGGTAGCACAGGAGATAGAAGCACGCTAACGAGGAGAGACCAGCAAGACGGGTTGGCATTTAAGTTGATTGTGGCGGCGCATATGAATTGAAGGCGGGTGAGGTGGTTGTCCGCAACGTCCAGATCCGATCGACAGACGGAAGCTCACGGGGTTTGAAACACCTAGCGTGTTGAATTCGGAGTTTTGAAAAACTAGAGGGTGCATCATTAAGATGTACAGTTGTATATTGCCGTCCAATTGCGAAATGGGATTATACCGGTGTGAATCCGGCGGACTCTACGCGTGATTATTGACCGGTTGACTTAATCTTTCGCTTTTAAATTAGGGAAAAATCAAACAATCCGAAAAGCAAAAAAAATCATTTTGGGGCAAAGATGTTTTCATCATTGTCTCCAAATAAAGTAGAGAAAAAAAAAAAAGATTCCATTCATTATCAGTTCCAATAAACAAGGTATTTTAAAAAAAAACTAAGAAATAACAAAAGAAAAAAATCCATATTAAAATGAAGCACGTGGGTTTTGAACCCATGGGGCCAGTTTGCGTTCTAATGCCAAAAAAAAACCGATGATACATGCTACGCTCGTGTAGTAATTGCACACCGGACGTTCATTATAGTTAAGAGAAGATTTTCTAGCTGCTGGGCTTGCTGCATTTCTGATGGACAAACAGACCTCCCACGGATCACGTTCTCACCGTTCATTGTTACTCGATCCAACGGTTCAATGCTTTTATACTGTGTAATATGTGCTTTCCGTGGCTTATCCTCTGAAGCCGCACGCTAGAACGCAGCCGGCCGAGGAACTGCCAGAGCTCGTAGCAATCGGACGCCGTCGTCGCCGAGCGATCGGGGTCGCGTCCACGTGACCGGGCCGCAGGCACGGCCGATGAGACGCGGCTTAGTCGTCGAATATCTATTCCTTGCTCTCCTCTCTCCTCTCACTCTCATATCACTTTTGTCTCGCCATCAGCAATGGAGGCCGAGCGCCAGGGCGTCTCAACCCGATGATCACCGCCCAGATGCCGTATACTCCTTTCGATTCGTCGGGATACCGGCCGGATCGGACCCGCCGGCGCCACGTTCGCCGACATCCGCCTCGCTTGGGCGTCTGGTCACCGCGACGCCTTATGATAGTCGTGACGGGATTCCAGCAACCACCGCCAGCTTCCTGGCCTGGGAGGAGATGACCCCCACAAACGGCGCCCTGCACCCACGGAGCAGCCGCAGCCAAAACGCCACGCTCAAGCAGAGGGGGTGCCGCTCGGCGTGCTATCCTGATTCCATGGCGCGGTGAAGATCCGATTATTGTCCCGCGGCGAACCACTAAGCGGCCGCTGTTGATGTGAGTGGCTGTCAGAATTAGTACAATGCCGGGGCAGGAGTAGTCGGCTCCACGAGACTGTATGGAGCAAAAAAAGTAATATCGAATTCGAAGTGTGGTATTTGCGGTTGTAATTTTCTCCTTTTGATAAAAAAAATGTTCTTTATCTAGTTAGTATTTATGTAATTTCCTTTTTCATTTAATTGGAGAACAGAAAAAGGAAATCCGTAATAGGACATACACAGCAAGTGTCACAGGGTGCAGCCACAGGAGGAAACAAGTGATGGGCTAATGTTTCATATTGAAATTAGTGGGTCTGGGCCCATATGAAATTGAAGGTGGGCCAAAAATTCTTAGAGGGGTTGATGGTCTGATAGAAGTTGAACTTTAGTGGGCCAAAAAACTCTAATGTGGGTGAACGATATATGGGCATGCCATGTGGCAGATCCAGGTTGGATTCAGGTCGAGGATGATGACGTGAGAATGCCAGGGAGACTGTAACGCCGTTACGTCGGCAGTATAGCTGTTGGGACGGTCAAGGAAGAACCGTCATGGATCCATGACGGTTTAAAGATCCGTCCATTGAAGGCCATGGAGTGGTTTCACAAAGTATGAAGGATAACCTGACAAAGTTATATCCGTCACGACCCGTCCTACGAGTGACAGTTTTGCACACATATGTGCAGTTGTATCCTCATGGATGGATTATTAAAACAGTTCTTGTAGTGGATTCGGGGTGGCCTCGGGGGAGCTCGGTTAGCTATGCCACCGAAAACAATCACACGGGTCCGATGCATGGTGAAGTGTTAAGGCATGCGTAGACGCCCGCTTGGGGCTCAGTGGTTTGGCCCCCCCTGCACGGAAGGCAGATGCCTGCCGTCACTGGAGGCGGGATGGTGCGGGTGAGTGGAAACCGAGAGGGAATCTAGTGTTGGGTTGGTCCAGGAAGTTGTTTCGTGGATGTGTAGGGGCTGAACCTATCCGCAACCAGGGGAAGAGTCCACGCGGTTCAAAGCCGTCGTAGCGAAAGTCAAAGGGCTAGCTAACTGGTCAACTGGGATTCGGAGTGGCTCTGGGTGTCTAGCTCTGCCACCGAAACATTCGCACGGGTCTCGTAAGAGCATTGTGGATGAAAGTGTGGGCATGCGTAGACGCCTTTGGGGTGCACCGTTGGTGTGGGGACCACTCGCACGGAAGGAAAGCCGTGCGCCGTCACTTGGAGGGGGGGATGGTGCGGGTTGCTGGGACACCGGAATGGGAATCTAGTATGGCGTTGGGTCCGAACGTGTTCTGGATGTTGATAGGGCAGACCTATCGCACCAGGAGGGAAGAGGTCCACAGGCAAAGCCGTCATCGAAGGCGAAATCAAAGGGTGGCTAGATCTAGTTCAAACCTGGGGATCAGGGGGTGCGCTTGCGGGGTCGTAGCTATGGCCACAGACAACATGCACGGATCCCGATGCATGTGCTGGAAAGTGTTCTGGGCTTGCCGTAGACGACGTCTCTGGGCTCCGTGTGTGGCCGCCCTCCAAGGAAAGGCAGTGCGTGCCGTCACTTGGAGGGGGTGGATGGTGCAGGGGTGCGGAGAACCCGGAGGGAATCTAGTAGTGGGGGGGGTCCGACCATGTTCGAGGAATTTTATTATGGGCTGACCTATCGCAACCAGGTGGAAGAGGTCCAACGGTCAAAGCCAGTCCGTGACTGAAAGTCAAAAGGACTAGATATACTGGTAACTGGGATTCGGGGTGGCCGTCGGGGTTGTAGCTATGCCACCGGAAAACATCGCAGGGTCCGATGTGATGATGTGTGAAAGTGTTGTGAATGCAGTAGACGCCCAGCTTGGCGGGCGTGTGTGGCACCCCCCCACGGAAGGTTAGTGCCCGTCACTTGGAGGGGGGATGGTGCGGGGTGCGTGGAAACCGAGGGGAATCTATGTGGGTTGGTAGTCATGCGCCGTGTTCGGGGATGTGTGGACTGGGTGACCTATCGCAACAAGGTGGAAGAGGTCCACCCGGTACAAAGCCCGTCACGGCGAAAGTCGAATAGGCTAGATTACTGGTCGAACTGGGATGGGCGGGGTGGCCTTCGGGGTGAGCATGACCACCGAACATCGCACGGGTTGTCGATGCATGTGTGAAAGTGTGTGCTGGCATGCGTAGCGCCCTCTTGGGGCCCGTAGGTGTGGCCCCCCTCCACGGAGGCAGTGACCGCGACAGCTTGCGCAGGTGGAATGGGGGGGGATGGTGGGCTGGTCGGTGGACCGGGGTGAATCTAGTGTTGGGTGGGTCCAGACCTGTTCTGGGGAGTTGGGCTATGGGTGACCTATCGCAACACTAGGTGGAAGGAGCCACCGTCAAGCCGTACGCGAAAGTCAAAGGGCAGATTACTGGTTCAAGGATCGGGGTGGCTTCGGGGGTAGCTATGCACCGAAACATACGCACGGGTTCCGATGCACTGTTGTGAAAGGTTCTTGGCATGCGTAGCGACCGTTTGGGGCTACTGGGTGGGCCCCCCTCCACGGAAGGCAGTGACCGCCTCATTGGAGGGGGGGGGGGATGGTGCGGGGTTGCGGGGGATACGGAGGGAATCTAGTGTTGGGTTGGACCCAGACCGGTTCGGGGAGTTCCGTATGGGCTGAAGTATCGCCCAGGGGAAGAGGGGTCCATCGGTCAAAGCCCATCCGGTGAGTGAAAGAAGGGGCCTAGATCTACTGCGTGTTCAAACTAGGATTCGGGCGTGGAACCTTCGGGGGTAAGCTATTCCAATGAAATTTATCGCAAGGGCCTCAGAGAATGTGCCAAAAGTGTTTGGCATGCGTAGAGGCCCGTCTGGGGCAACGTGGCGTGGCCAAACCTCAAAGGGAGGGCATAGTGCCCCGTCAATTGGAGGGGAGTGAAAGGCGGTGCAGTCGGCACCACCCTTTCACGCACCCCCCTATCGAGACT
>CM022299.1:77059869-77080350 GCA_011799875.1 Thinopyrum elongatum
GGCAGTGCGCCGTCACTTGGAGGGGGGGATGGTGTCGGGTTCGGTGGAACCGGAGGGAATCTAGTGTTGGGTTGGGTCCAGACCGTGTTCGGGGATGTTGTATGGGCTACCTATCCCAACCAGGTGGAAGAGTCCACCGGTCAAGCCCGTCCGACGAAAGTCAAAGGGCGTAGATCTACTGGTCAACTGGGATTCGGGGTGGCCTTCGGGGTTGTAGCTATGCCACCGAAAACATCGCACGGGTCCCGATGATGGTGAAAGTGTTCTGGCATGCGTAGACGCAGTCTTGGGGCCCGTGGTGTGGCCCCCCCTCCACGGAAGGTGTGCCGCGTCACTTGGAGGGGGATGGTGCGGGTGCGGTGGAAACCGGAGGGAATCTAGTGTTGGGTTGGGTCCAGACCGTGTTCGGGGGTGTGTATGGGCTGACCTATCGCAACCAGGTGAAGAGTCCACGGTCAAAGCCGTCCGACGAAAGTCAAAGGCTAGATCTACTGGTCAACTGGGATTCGGGGTGGCCTCGGGTGTAGCTATGCCACCGAAACATCTGCACGGGTCCCGATGCATGTGTGAAATGTGTCTGGCAGCGTAGACCCTACTTGGGGCCCCGTGGTGTGGCCCCCTCCACGGAAGGCAGTGCTGCCGTCACTTGGAGGGGGGGGGTGGTGGGCTGCGGTGGAACCGGAGGGAATCGTTGTTGGGTTGGGTCCAGACCGTGTTCGGGGATGTTGCTATGGGCTGACCTATCGCAACCAGGGGAAGAGTCCACCGGTCAAAGCCGGTCGGCAAAAGTCAAAGGGCTAGATCTACTGGTCAACTGGGATTCGGGGTGGCCTTCGGGGTGTAGCTATGCCACCGAAAAATGCACGGGTCCGATGCATGTGGAAAGTGTTGGCATGCGTAGCACCGATCTTGGGCTCCGTGGTGTGGCCCCCCCTCCACGGAAGGCAGAGTCAGGATAGGACGTACTTGAGGGCGGGAGGGATGGTGGGCGTGGAACGGGGGAATCTAGTGTTGGGTTGGGTCCAAGACCTTTCGGGGATGTTGCTATGGGCTGACCTATCGCAACCAGGTGTGAAGGTCCACCGGTCAAAGCCCGTCGGCGAACAGTCCAAGGCTAGATACTGGTCAACTGGGATTCGGGTGGCCTACGGGGGTAGATATGCGCACCGACAACATCACACGGGTCCCGATGCATGTGTGAAGGAAAGTGTTGGGTTGGGGTCCAGACCGTTGTTCGGGGATGTTGCTATGGGCTGACCTATCGCGCAACCAGGTGGAAGAGTTCCACCGGGTCCAAGCCCGTCTCGCGAAAGTCAAAGGGCTAGATCTACTGGTCAACTGGGATTCGGGGTGGCCTTCGGGGTGTAGCTATGCCACAAACATCGCACGGGTCCCGATGCATGTGTGAAAGTGTTCTGGCATGCGTAGACGCCTACTGGGGCTCCGTGGTGTGGCCCCCTCCACAGAGGCAGTGCGCCGCATCACTGGAGGGGGGGATGGATGCGGGTGCGGTGGAACCGGAGGGAATAAGGTTGGGTTGGTCCAGACCGTGTGGCGGATGTTGCTATGGGCTGACCATCACAACAGGTGGAAGAGTCCACCGGTCAAAGCCCGTCCGGCGAAGTCAAAGGGCTAGATCTATGGTCAACGGGATTCGGGGTGGCCTTCGGGTGTGTGTAGCTATGCCACCAAAACATCGCACGGGTCCGATGATGTGTGAAGTGTTCTGGCATGCGTAGAGCCCGTCTTGGGGCCGTGGTGTGGCCCCCCCCTCCACGGAAGGCAGAGTGCCGCCGTCAACTTGGGGGGGGGGATGGTGCGGGTGCGTGGAACGGAGGGAATTAGTGTTGGTTGGGTCCAGACAGTGTTCGGGGATGTTGCTATGGGCTGACCTATCCAACCAGGTGGAAGAGTCCACCGGTCAAAGCCCTGCGGCGAAAGTCAAAGGGCTAGATCTACTGGTCAACTGGGATTGGGTGCCTTGGGTGTAGCTATGCCACGAAACATGCAGGGTCCGATGCAGTGTGAAAGTGTTCTGGCAGCGTAGACGCATCTTGGGGCCCGTGGTGTGGCCCCCCTCCACGGCAGGCAGTGGCCGTCACTTGGAGGGGGGATGGTGCGGGTGCGGTGGAACCGGAGGGAATCTAGTGTTGGGTTGGGTCCGACGTGTTCGGGGATGTTGCTATGGGCTGACTATCGCAACCAGGTGGAAGAGTCCACCGGGCAAAGCCCGTCCGGCGAAAGCAAAGGGCTAGATCTAACTAGTTCAACTGGGATTCGGGGTGGCCTTTGGGTGTAGCTATGCCACCGAAACATCGCAGGGTCCGATGCATGTGTGAAAGTGTTCTGGCTGGTAGACGCCCGTCTTGGGGCTCGTGGTGTGGCCCCCCATCCACGGAAGGCAGTGCGCCATCACTTGGAGGGGGGGGATGGGTGCGGGTGCGGTGGAACGGAGGGAATCTCTAGTGTGGGGTGGGTCCAGACCGTGTTCGGGGATGTTGTATATGGGCTGACCTATCCAACCAGGTGAAGAGAGTCCACGGTCAAAGCCCGTCCGGCGAAAGTCAAAGGGCTAGATCTACTGGTTCAACTGGGATTCGGGGTGGCCTTCGGGGTGTGAGCTATGCAACTGAAAACATCGCACGGGTCCCGATGCATGTGTAAATGTTCTGGATGCGTAGGCCCTTCTTGGGGCCCTGTGGGTGGCCCCCCTCCACGGAAGGCAGTTGCTGCGTCATTGGAGGGGGGATGGTGCGTTGCGGTGGAACCGGAGGGAATCGAGTGTTGGGTTGGGTCCAAACCGTGTTCCGGGATGTTGCTAGGGCTGCTATCCCCCAACCAGGTGGAAGAGTCCACCGGGCAAGCCCGTCCGAGAAAGTTCAAAGGGTAGATATCTACTGGTCACTGGGATTTCGGGGTGGCCTTCGGGGTGTAGCTATGCCACCGAAACATCGCACGGCGTCGAGCATGTTTGAAAGTGTTTGGCATGCGTAGACGCCTGCTTGGGGCCCCGTGGTGTGGCCCCCTCACGGAAGGCAGTGCAGCCGTCACTTGGAAGGGGATGGTGCGGGTGCGGTGGGAACCAGGGAATCTAGTGTTGGGTTGGGTCCAGACCTGTTCGGGGATGTTGCTATGGGCTGACTATCGCAACCGGTGGAAGAGTCCACCGGTCAAAGCTCCCGCGAAAGTAAAGGCAACAGGTAGATTACTGGTCAAATGGATCGGGGTGGCCTTCGGGGTGTAGCTATGCCACCGAAACATCGCACGGGTCCTGATGCATGTGTGAAAGTGTTCTGGCATGCGTAGGACGCCCATCTTGGGGCCCGTGGTGGGGCCCCCTCACGGAAGGCAGTGCGCCGTCACTTGGAGGGGGGGATCGTGCTGGGGTGCGTGAACCGGAGGAATCTAGTGTTGGGTTGGGCAGACGTGTTGGGGATGTTGCTATGGCGGACTATCCAACCAGGTGGAAGAGTCCACCGGTCAAAGCCCGTCCGCGAAAGTCAAAGGCTAGATCTACTGGTCACTGGGATCGGGTGGCCTTCGGGGTGTGTGTGGTGTAGCTATGCCACCGAAACATCGCACAGGGTCGATGCATGTGTGAAGTGTCTGGCATGCGTTAGAGCCCATCTTGGGGCCCGTGGTGTGGCCCCCCCTCCACGGAAGGCGTGCCGCCGTCACTTGGAGGGGGGATGGTGCGGGCGGTGCGTGGAACAGGAGGGAATCTAGTGTTGGGTTGGGTCCAGACGTGTTCGGGGATGGTGTGCTATGGGCTGACCTATCGCAACCAGGTGGAAGAGTCACCTTCAAAGCCCGTCGGCGAAAGTCAAGGGCTAGATCTACTGGTCAACTGGGATTCGGGGTGGCCTTCGGGGTGTTTAGCGGCCACGAAACATCGCCACGGGTCCGATGCTGTGTGAAAGTTTTGGCATGCGTAGACGCCCGCTTGGGGCCCCTGTGGTGTGGCCCCCTCCACGGAAAGCAGTGTGCCGTCACTTGGAGGGGGGGATGGTGGGGTGCGGTTGGAACCGGAGGGAATCTAGTGTTGGGTTGGGTCCAGACGTGTTCGGGGATGTTGCTATGGGCTGACCTATCAAACCAGGTGGAAGAGTCCACGGTCAAAGCCCGTCGGCGAAAGTCAAAGGGCTAGATCTACTGTCAACTGGGATTCGGGGGTGGCCTTGTGGGTGTAGCTATGCCACCGAAACATCAGCGGGTCCCGATGCATGTGTGAAAGTGTTCTGGCATGCGTAGACGCCGCTCTGGGGCCGTGGTGTGGCCCCCTCCACGGAAGGAGTGTGCCGTCACTTGGGGGGGATGGTGCGGGTCGGTGGAACCGGAGGGAATCTAGTGTTGGGTTGGGTCCAGACCGTGTTCGGGGGATGTTGCTATGGGCTGACCTATCCAACCAGGTGGAAGAGTCCACCGGTCAAAGCCCGTCCCGCGAAAGTCAAAGGGCTAGATTATACTGGTCAACTGGGATCGGTGGGCCTTCGGGTGATGTAGCTATGCCACCAAAAAACATCGCACGGGTCCCGATGCATGGTGAAAGTGTCTGGCATGCGTAGACGCCATCTTGGGGCCCGTGGTGTGGCCCCCCTCCACGGAAGGCAGTGCTGCCGCACTTGGAGGGGGGATGGTGCGGGTGCGGTGAACCGGAGGGAATCTGTGTGGGTTGGGTCCAGACCGTGTTTCGGGGATGTTGCTATGGCTGACCACGCAACCAGGTGGAAGAGTCCAACGGTCAAACCCGTCCGGCGAAAGTCAAAGGGCTTAGATCTACTGGTCAACTGGATTCGGGGTGGCCTTCGGCGGGTTGTAGCTATGCCACGAAACATCGCACGGGTCCCGATGCATGTGTCAAAGTGTTCTGGCATGCGTAGACGCCGTCTTGGGGCCCCGTGGGGTGGCCCCCTCACGGAAGGCAGTGCCGCCGTCACTTGGAGGGGGGGATGGTGCCGGGTGGGGGAACGGGGGATCTAGTGTTGGGTTTGGGTCCAGACCGTGTTCGGGGATGTTGCTATGGGCTGATATTCCCAACCAGGGGAAGAGTCCACCGGTCAAGCCCGTCCGACGAAGTCAAAGGGCTAGATCTACTGTCCAACTGGGATTCGGGTGGCCTTCGGGGTGTAGCATGCCACGAACACATCGCACGGGTCCGATGATGTGTGAAAGTGTTTGGCATGCGTAGACGCCGTCTTGGGGCCCCGTGGGTGGCCCCCTCCAGGAAGGATGGGAGTGCCGTCACTTGGAGGGGGGGGATGGTGCGGTGTGGTAGAACCGAGGAGGGAAATCTGTGTTGGTTGGGTCCAGACCGTGTTCGGGGCTGTGTATGGGCTGACCTATCCGCAACCAGAGGGGAAGAGTCCACCGGTCAAAGTCCGGCGAAAGTCAAAGAGGCTAATCTACTGGTCACTGGGATTCGGGGTGGCTTCGGGGTGTAGCTATGCCACCAAAAACATCGCACGGGTACCGAGCATGTGAAAGTGTGTTTGCATGCGTAGACGCCCGACTTGGGGCCTCGTGGTGTGGCCCCCCTCCAGGAAGGCAGTGCTTGCCGTCACTTGGAGGGGGGGGATGGTGGGTGCGGGTGGAACCGGAGGGAATCTAGTGTTGGGTTGGGTCCAGACGTGTTCGGGGATGTTGCTATGGGCTGACCTATCGCAACCAGGTGGAAGAGTCCACGGTCAAAGCGTCCGGCGAAAGTCAAAGGGCTTAGATCTACTGGTCAACTGGGATCGGGGGGGCCTGCGGGGAGTTAGCTAGCACCGAAACATCGACGAGTCTGATGCTGGGTGAATGCCTGATAGGAGGAGAAGCGCCGGGGTAAGGGGGTCGCTCAGCGAGGGTGGCGGCATGGACGAGACGTTGGGGGGCTACCGGGGAGGGGGGTCCCGGACCCTGGCACGTGAGGAGGATTCGGACGCGGTGGTACGGTGGTGGGATAACAAGTGCAGAAGAGACGGATGCTGTGGCGTTGTGGGGTAGGGGCGATCTTGGGGGGGTTCGTGGCGCGCGCTAGTGTCATTGAGTAAGAGCCGTGGGCGGCGGTCGTGTCGGGGTGGATGGGGTGTGACGGGGGGAGGGCGATGAGATGGAGCGGGTTCTTGGGGTGTGTGGGGAGCCTCGGAGGAAGTTGGCGTGTCACTGGGTGTGGAGGGGGATGGGTGCGGGGGGGGTGGTGTGGGGATCTAGTGGGGGGTGGTTGGGGATGGGGGTTTTGATGCACTGTGGGGGTGGTGTGGTGGGTCGTGAGGTGTGTGGGGGGGGGGTGGGTCTGGTGTTCGGTGGTGGGTTGGGGTGGTTGGGTTGTGGTGGGTTCGGGGTGGTGGGGGGTTGTGTGAGGCTGTGTTTGTGTGGTGGGGTTTGGTGGGTGGGCTGTGGGGGTGGCCTCTGTTGGTTGTGCCCCCCTCCACGGAAGGCATGCTGCCGGCACTTGGAGGGTGGGATGGTGGGGGTGCGGTGGAACCGGAGGGAATCTAGTGTTGGGTTGGGTCCAGACCTGTTCGGGGATGTTGCTATGGGCTGACCATCGCAACCAGGTGGAAGAGTCACACGGTTCAAACCCGTCCGAGCGAAAGTCAAAGGGCTAGATCTACTGGTCAACTGGGATTCGGGGTGGCCTTCGGGTGTGTAGCTATGACACACCGAAACATCGCACGGGTCCCGATGCATGTGGTAAAGGGTTGTGGCATGCGTAGACGCCCGTCTTGGGGCCCCGTGGGTGGCCCCCTCACGGAAGGCAGTGCCGCCGTCACTTGGAGGGGGGGATGGTGCCGGTGCGGTGGAACCGGAGGGAATCTAGTGTGGGGTGGGTCCAGACGGTTCGGGGATGTTGCTAGGGCTGACCTATCCAACCAGTGGAAAGAGTCCACGGTCAAAGCCGGTCGAGAAAGTCAAAGGGCTATGATCTCCTGTCAACTGGATTCGGGGTGGCCTTCGGGGTAGCAATGCCAAGAACATCGCACGGGGTCCGAGAGATGTGTGAAAGTGTTCTGGCATGCGTAGACGCCGTCTTGGGGCTCCGTGGTGTGGCCCCCACTCCACGGAAGGAGGCGCCGTCACTTGGAGGGGGGGTGGGCGGTGGTGCGCTGAACCGGAGGGAATCTAGGGTGGGGGTCCAGACCTGTTCGGGGCTGTTGACTATGGGCGACACTATCGAAACCAGGGGGAAGAGTCCACCGGTCAAAGCCCGTCCGGACGAAGTCAAAGGGCTAGATCTACTGGTCACTGGGATTCGGGGTGGCCTTCGGGGTTGTAGCTATGCCACCAAACATCGCACGGGTCCGATGCATGTTGTGAAAGTGTTCTGCATGCGTAGACGCCCGACTTGGGGCTCCGTGTGTGTGGCCCCCTCCAGGAGGCAGTGTGCCGTCACTTGGAGGGGGGGATGGTTGGTGTGCGGGGAACGGAGGGAATCTATGTGGGTGGGGTCCAGACCGTGTTCGGGGATGTGCTATGGGCTGACCTACGCAACCAGGTGGAAGAGCAAGGTCAAAGCGTCGGCGAAAAGTCAAGGCTAATCTACTGGTCACTGGGATCGGGGTGGCCTCGGGGTAGCATGCACCAAAACATCGCACGGTTGATGCAGGTGTGAAAGTGTTGGCATGCGAGAGCCCTCTTGGGGCTCTGGGTGTGGCCCCCCTCCACGGAAGGCAGTGCGCCGTCATTGGAGGGTGGGGGAGTGGTGAGGGTGCGGTAGAACCGGAGGGAATCTAGTGTTGGGTTGGGTCCAGACCGTGTTCGGGAGTTGCTATGGGCTGACCTATCGCAACCAGGTGAAGGAGCCCACGCGTTCAAAGCCGTCCGAGCGAAAGTCAAAGGGCGTAGATCTACTGGTCAACTTGGATTCGGGGTGCTTGGGGTGGAGCTTATCCACGAAACATCGACACGGGTCCCGAAGATGTGTAAATGTTCTGGGCATGCGTAGACCCCGCCTTGGGCCCCGTGGGTGGCCCCCTCCACGAAGGCAGTGCTGCCGTCATTGGAGGGGGGGATGGTGCGCGGTGCGGTGGAAACCGGAGGGAATCAGGTTGGGTGGGTCCAACGTTGTCGGGATGTTGCTAGGGCTGACTATCCCAACCAGGTGGAAGAGTCCACCGGTCAAGCCCGTCTGCAAAAGTCAAAGGGCTAGATCTATGGTCAACTGGGATTCGGGTGGCCTTCGGGGTGTAGCTATGCCACCGAAACATCGCACGGGTCCCGATGCATGTGTGAAAGGTCCTGGCATGCAGAGACGCCATGACCTTGGGGTCCTGGGTGGCCCCCCTCGCACGGAAGGCAGTGCTGCCGTCACTGGGAAGGGGATGGTGCGGGTGCGGGGAACAACCGAAGGGAATCTAGTGTTGGGTTGGGTCCAGACCGTGTGCGGGGATGTTGCTATGGGCTGACCTATCGAACCAGGTGGAAGAGTCGCGGTCAAAGCCCGTACGGCGAAAGTCAAAGGGCTTAGATTACTGGTCAAAGGGGATTCGGTGGGGGCCTTCGGGTGTAGCTATGCCACAAAACATGAAAGGGTAATGATGAGATGTGTGAAAGTGTAATGAAGGAGTAGAAGAACATCTTGAGGGATGAAGTGGTGTGGAAACCACTCCAACGGAAGGCAGTGATTGAATGACGTTAAAATGGGGGGGGGGGGGGATGGGGGGGGATGGTGACGGGGTGCGGAGAGAACAGGAGGGAATCTAGTGTGGGGTTGGGTCCAGACTGTGTTGGGGGATGTTGCTATGGGCTGACCCCGATCAAAACCAGGTGGAAGAGTCCACCGGATCAAAGCCCGGTCCGACGAACGTCAAAGGGTAGATTCTACTAGTCAACTGGGATCGGGGCGGCCTCGGGGTGATGGTATGCCACCGAAACATCGCAGTGGGTTCCCGATGCATGTGTGAACAGTGTTCTGGCATGCGTAGATGCCCGTCTTTGGGGGCCCCGTGGTGTGGGACCCCCTCCACGGAAGGGCAGTGCCGCCGTCACTTGGAGGGGGGGATGGGGCGGGGCGCTGGAAACCGGAGGGAATTCAGTGTGGTTGGCCAGACCGTGTCGGGGATGTTGCTATGGGCTGACTATCGCAACCAGGTGGAAGAGTCCACCGGTCAAAGCTGTCCGGCGAAAGCAAAGGGCCTAGATCTACTGGTCAAACTGGATCGGTGTGGCCTTAGTGTTTGTAGCTATGCCACTGAAAAATCGCACGGGGCCCGATGCATGTGTGAAAGTGTTCTGGCATGCGTAGCCGCCTGGACGTTGGTGGGCCCATGGTGTGGCCACCCTCACGAAAGGCCAGTGCTTGCCGCACTGGAGGGGGGGATGGTGGAGGGGGCGTGGAAACGGAGGGAATCTCAGTGTTGGGTTGGGGCAGACCTGTTCGGGGATGTTGCTATATGGATGACCTTCGCAACCAGGGTGGAAGAGTCCACCGGTCACAGCCCGTCCGGCGAAAGTCAAAGGCTAGATTTACTAGTCAACGGGGATTCGGGGTGGCTTTGAGTTGTTGTAGCTATGCACCGAAACATCGCCCGGTCCCGATGCATGTTGTGAAAGTGTTCTGGAGGCCGTAGAGGCCCGTCTAGTGCGCCGTGGTGGGCCCCCCCTCCAAGGAGGGCAGTGCTGCCGTCACTTGGAGGGGGGAAATGGTGGCGGGTGCGGTGGAACGGAGGGAATTTAGTGTGGGTTGGGTCCAGACCGTGCATTCGGGAGTGCTATGGGCTGACATATCACAAACAGTGGAAGAGTCCACGGTCAAAGCCCGTCGCGAAAGTCAAAGGGCTAGATCTACTGGTCAACTGGATTCGGGGTGGCCTTCGGGGTGTAGCTATGCCACCAAAACATCGCCACGGGTTCCCGATGCATGTGTTGAAAGTGTCATGGCATGGTAGACGCCCATCTTGGGGCTCCGTGGTGTGGCCCCTCCACGGAAGTCAGTGCTGCGCCACTTGGCGGGGGGGATGGTGCGTTGTGCGGTAGAACGGAGGAATCTCGGGTTGGTGGGGTCCAGAACGTGTTCGGGGGATGTTGTTGCTATGGATGACCTATCGCAACCAGGTGGAAGAGCCACCGGTCAAAGCCCGTCCGGCGAAAGTAAGGGGCTAATCTACTGGTCAAATGAAAAATGGCATTCGGGGGTGGCCTTCGAGGTGTAGCTATGCCACGGAAACATCGACGGGTCCCGATGCATGGTGTCAAAGTGTTCTGGCCTGCGTTAGACGCCCGTCTGGGGGCCCCGTGGCGTGGCCCCCTCCACGGAAGGCCATGCGCCGTCACTTGGGAGGGGGGATAGTTGCCAGTGCGTGGAACTGGAGGGAATCAAGTGTGGGTTGGTCCAGACCGTGTTCGGGGATGTTGATATGGGCTGACCTATCCCCCAACAGGTGAAGAGTCACCGGTATAGCCGTTCCGACCGAAAGTTCAACAAAGGGCTAGATTACGGGTCAACTGGGATTAGGGGTGGCCTTCGGGGTTGTAGCGATGCCACCGAAACATCGCACGTGGTCACGAGGGATGGTGAAAGTGTTCTCGCATGCGTAGACGCCGGTAGGGGCCCCGTGGGTGTGGCCCCCTCACGGAAGGTAGTGAAGCCGTCACTTGGAGGGGGGAGATGGTGCGGGGCGCTAGAACCGGAGGGAATTAGTGTGGGTTGGGGCCCGACCGTGTTCGGGCTGTGGCTATGGCTGGACCTATTGCAACCTGGAGGAAGAGGGTCACGGTCAAGCCCGTTCGACGAAAGTCAAAGGGGGCTAGATCTACTGGTCACACTGGATTAGGGGTGGCCTTCGGGGTGTAGCTATGCCACCAAAAAAAAATCGCAGGGTCTCGAGGCATGTGGAAAGTGTTCTGGCAGCGTAGACGCCCGGACTTGGGGCCTCTGGTGTGGCCTCCCCCACGGAGGCAGTGCCCGCCGTACTTGGAGGGGGGGATGGGGGGTGCGGTGGAACCGAGGGAAATCTAGTGTTGGGTTGGGTCAGACCCTTGTTAGGGGATGTTGTTATGGGCTGACCTATGCAACCAGGTGGAAGAGTCACCGGTCAAAGGGAAGTAGGCGGGAAAGTAAAGGGCTTAGATCTACTGGTCAACTGGGATTCGGCGGGTGGCCCTTCGGGAGTGTAGCTATGCCACGAAAATCGCACGGGTCACGATGACATGTGTGAAAGTTTCTGGCTTGCGTAGACGCATGACTTGGGGCCCGTGGTGTGGCCCCCCCGCAGGCAGGCAGTGCTAGTGCTGCCGTCACATTGGAGGAGGAATGGTGCGGGGTGTGCGGTGGAAACGAAGGGAAATCTGTGTTGGGTTGGGTCCAGGACCGGGTTAGGGGATGTTGCTATGGGCTGACCTATCGCAACCAGGGGGAAGGTCCACCGGTCAAAGCCCGTCACGGCGAAAGTTCAAAGGGCTAGATATATGGCAATGGGAGTTCGGGGGGCATTAGGGGGTTGTAGCGATGCCACCAAAAACATCGCACGGGTCCCGATGAATGTCTGAAAGTTGTCCTGCAGGCGTAGACGGCCCATTTGGGGCGCCGTGGTGGCCCCCCTCCACGGAAAGGCAGTGCGTTGACGTCACGGGGAGGGGGGGGGGGATGGTGCGGGCGGGGCGTTAGAGATGAGGGAATCTTTAGTGTTGGGTTGGGTCTCCAAACCGTGTTCGGGATGTTTGTGCTATGGGATGACCTATCACAACCAAGTGGAAGAGGTCACCAGCTCAAAGCCCGTCGGTGTGAAGGCAAAGGGACTAGGAATCTGCTGGTCAACTGGGATTTGGGGTGTGTTCTTCGGGGTGGGTTGTAGCTATGCCACCGAAACATCGCATGGGTCCCGATTTGCATATGTGAAAGTGTTCTGCTGCGTAGATGCCCGCTGGGGCCCCGTGGTGTGGCCCAATCCACGGAAGGCAGTGCCGCCGTCACTTGAGGGGGATGGTGCGGGTGTGATGGAAACCGGAGGGAATCTAGTGTTGGTTGGGTCAAGACGTGTTCGGGATGTTTCTAAGGCTGACCTATCGCAAACCAGGTGGAAGAGTCCACGGTCAAGCCGTCCGGCGAAAGTCAAAGGGTAGTATATATGGTCAACTGGGATTCGGGGTGTCCTTCGGGGTGTAGCGATGCCAGAACATCGCAAGGGTCCGATGCATGTGTGAAAGTGTTATGGCATTGCGTAGCCGCCCGACTTGGGGCCTCGTGGTGTGGCCCCCCTCCACGGGAAGGCAAGTGCCGCCGTCCTGGAGGGGGGATGGTGCGGTTGCGGTGGAAACAGAGGGAATCTAGTGTTGGGTTGGGTCCAGACCGTGTTCGGGATGTTGTTATGGGCTGACCTATCCACAACCAAGGTGTGAAGAGGTCCACCGGTCAAAGCACGTTCCGGCGAAAGTCAAATGGGCTAGATCTTCCTGGTCAACTGGGATTCGGGGGGCCTCGGGGTGTAGCTAAGCCACTCGAAACATCGCACGGTCCCGATGCATGTGGAAAGTGTTCTGGCTGGTACAGACGCCTGACTCTCACCCCCCTGGGGCCCCGTGGTGGGGCCCCCCTGCACGGAGGCAGTGCTGCCACACTAGGAAGGGGGGGATGGTACGGGTGCGGTGGAAGCGAAGGGGATCTAGTGTGGTTGGGTCCAGACCGGTTCGGGGATGTTGCTATGGGCTGACCTATCGCAAAACTAGGTGGAAGAGTCCACCAGTCACAAAGCCCGTCGGTTTGTGAAAGTAAAGGGCTAGATCTTACTGGTCAACTGGAATGCGGGTGGCCTTCGGGGTGTTGTTTGGTAGCTATGCCACCAAAACTCGCAAGGGTC
This sequence comes from Thinopyrum elongatum, assembly GCA_011799875.1. Taxonomy (NCBI): domain Eukaryota; kingdom Viridiplantae; phylum Streptophyta; class Magnoliopsida; order Poales; family Poaceae; genus Thinopyrum; species Thinopyrum elongatum. The sequence goes on from CM022299.1 coordinate 77,072,646, forward strand.
CTGATGCAGGTGTGAAAGTGTCATGGATGCGTAGACGCCCATCTTGGGCTCCGTGGTGGTGGGTGGGCCCCCTCCACGGAAGGCAGTGCTGCCGTGTCACTTGGAGGGGGGGATGGTGCGGGTGCGGTAAGAACCGGAGGGAATCTCGTGTTGGGTTGGGTCCAGCCGTGTTCGGGATGTTGCATGGGTGACCTAAACAACCAGGTGAAGAGTCCCACGGGTCAAAAGCCCGTTCCAGCGAAACTCAAAGGGCTAGAATTAATGGTCAACTGGGATCGGGGTGGCCTTCGGGGTGTAGCATGCCACCGAAACATAGCAGGGTCCCGATTGCATGTGTGAAAGTGTTCTGCATGCGTAGAGCCCGTCTTGGGCCCCGTGGTTGGCGCCCCCCTCCAGCGACGGCAGGTGCCGCCGTCACTGAGGGGCGGATGGTGCGGGTCGGCTGGAACCGGAGGGAATCTAGTGTTGGGTTGGGTCCAGACCGTGTCTAGTGGGATGTTGTATGGGCTGAACCTATCGCAACACAGGTGGAAGAGTCCACCGTGATCAAAAGACCGTCCGGGCGAAAAGTCAAAGGGCTAGATCTATGGTTAACTCGGGATTCGGGCTGGCCTTAGGGGTGTAGCTATGCCACTGAAACATCGCACGGGTCCCGATGCATGTTTGAAAGGGTTCGCATGCGTAGACGCACTGACTTGGCGGCCCCGGGTGTGCACCCACTCTACGGAAGGCAGTGCTTGCCGTACACTTGGAGGGGGGGGGATGGTTGCGGGGGGCGTGGAACGCGAGGGAATCTGGTGTTGGGTTGGGTCCAGGACGGTGTTCGGGGATGTTGGCTGCTTGGGATGACTATCAGCAACTCAGGGGGAAGAGTCCACAGCGGTCAAAGACCGTCCAGACGAAAGTCAAAGGGATAGATCTACTAGTCAACTGGGATGGGTGGCTTTAGGGTGTAGCATGCCAGACGAAAATGCACGTCCCGATGCATGGGTGACTGAAAGTGTTCTGGCATGCGTAGATGCCGTCTGGGGCTCAGTGGTGTTGCCCCACCTCCCGGAAGAGGCAGTGCTGGTACACTTGAAGGGGCGGATGGTGCGGGATGCGGTGGAACGGAGGGAATCTAGTGTTGGTGTTGGGTTAAGACCGTTTTGAGGAGTTGCTATGGGCTTGACCTATCGCAAACCAGGTGGAAGAGTCACGGGTTCAAAGCCCGTCCTTGGCCGGAAGTCAAAGGCGCTAGATCTACTGGTCAACTGGGATTCGGGGTGGCGCTCGGGATGAGCTATGCACACCAAAACATCGCACGGGCCCAATGCATGTGTGGAAGGTCCTGGCATGCGTAGACGCACACTTTGGGCTTCACGTGGTGTGGCGCCCCCTACACGGGAACGGCAGTCTCTGTGCTGTAACAAGGAGTGGCGGTGATGGGCGGGGTTCGTGCGGTTAGAACCGGAGGGCAATTCTGAGTGGGTTGGTACAGACCGTGTTCGGGCGATTTGCTATGGGCGACCTATCGAACCAGGTGGAAGCGCCACCGGTCAAAGCCGTCCGGTGACAAGTCAAAGGCTGTTAGATTACTGGTTCAAAGGCTTCGGGTGGCCTTCGGGGTGTAGCATGCCACTGAAAACATCGCACGGGTCCGATGGCATGGTCAAAGTGTTTGGCATGCGTAGAGACCAGTATTGGGGCCGCCGTAAAGGCTGGGCCTCCCTCCACGAAGGCAGTGCTGCCGTCATTGGAGGGGGGGATGAGGTTGCGGTGCGGTGGAACCGGAGGGAATACTAGTGTTGGGTTGGGTCCCAGGACCGGTGTTCGGGGGAGTTGATATGGGCGGACCTATCCAACCAGGTGGAAGAGTCCACCGGTCAAAGCCCGTACCGACGAAAGTCAAAGGGCTAGATCTACTGGTCAATGAGGCTTCGGGGTGGCCTTCGGGGTGTAGCTATGCCACCGAAACACGCAGGGTCCCGATGGATGGTGAAAGTGTTCTGGCATGAGTAGACGCCAGTCTTGGGCTACTCGTGTGGTGCCGCCCCTCCGACGGAGCAGGCTGTGCCGCGTACTGGAGGGTGGGGATGGTGCGGCGTGGGTTGAGGAACGGGGGAATCATAGTGTTGGTGGGTCCAGAGGTTGGGATGTTGATATGGGCTGCCGATCGCAACCAGGTGAAGAGTCCACCGGTCAAAGCCGTCCGGCGAAAAGTCCAATGGCTAGATCTACTGGTCAACATGGGATTCGCGGTGGCCTTCGGGTGGTAGATATGCCACGAAAACATCGCACGGGTCCCGATGCATGTGTAAATGTTCCTGGCATGCGTAGACACCCCTCTGTGGGGCCCTGTGGGGCTGTGGCACCCCTCACGGAGGCCAGTGCTGCCGTCAGTACTTGGGGCGGGGGATGGTGCCGGTGCGGTGGGGAACCGAGGGCAATCGAGTGTGTGGGTTGTGGAGTTTTCAGGGGACGTGTTATTGGGGGTGCTATGGTGCTGACCATCGCAAACCAGGGTGGAAGAGTCAACCGGTAATGCCCGTCTGGCGAAAAGTCAAAAGGGGCTTGATCTACTGGTCAACTGGGATTCGGGGGTGGCCTACGGGGTGAGCTATGCACCGAAACATCGCACGGGTCCCTGATGCCAGTGTGAAATTGTTCTGGCATGAGTAGGACGCCTCGATTGGGGCTCATGGTGTGGACCCCCTCCACGGAAAGGCAGTGACGCCGTCATTGGAAGGGGGGATGGTGCGAGGGTTGCCGGTGGAACCGAAGGGATCTGTGTTGGGTTGGGTCCAGACCGTTGTTCGGGGATGTTGTTGGCGCGAACCTATCGCAACCAGGTGGAAAGAGTCCACCGTCAAAAGACGTCCGGCGAAAGTCAAAGGGTAGATCTACTGGTCACTGGATTCGGGGGTGAGCCTTCGGGGCTGTAGCATGCCAACGAAACTATCGCACGGGGTCCTGATGCATGTGTGAAGTGTCTCTGCAATGCGTAGGCCCTCTTGGGGGCCCTCCGTGGTGGAGCCCCCACGCCACGGAAGGCAGTGCTTCCGTCAAATGGAGGAGGGGGGATGGTGCGGGTGCGGTAGGAACGGACAGAATTAGTGTTGGGTTGGGGTCAGCAGAGATCCGTGTTGCTGAGATGTTGCTATGGGCCTGGACCTATCAGCAACCAGGTGGAAGAGTCCACGGTCAAAGCCGTCCGACGAAAGTCAAAAGGGCTAGATCTACTGGTCACAATGGGATTCGGCGGTGCGCCTTCGGGGTGTTGAGGGTTGTAGGTATGCGCCACCGAAAACATAGCATGGGTCCGATGCGTGTATGTGTGAAAGTGTTCTGGCATGGCGTAGATGCCCGTATTGGGGCCCCCCGTGGTGTGCCCCCCACCACAAGGAAGGCAGTGCGCGCGTCACTTGGAAGGGGGGATGGTGCTGGGGGGCGCTTGGAACCGGAGGGAATACTAGTGTTGGTTGGAGTCCAGGACCGTGTAGCGGGATGTTGCTATGGGCTGACTATCGCAACAGAAGACTGAGAGAGTGCCACCGGTCAAAGCCTGTACCGGCGAAAGTCAACGGGCTAGACTCTAATGGTCAACTGGGATTCGGGGTGGCTTCGGGGGTTGTAGCTATGCCACTGAAACATCGCACGGGTCCCGATGCATGTGTGAAAGTGTTCTGGCATGCGTAGACGCCTGACTTGGGGCCCCATGGTGTGGCCCCCCTCCACGAAAGGCAGTGCTGCCGTCACTTGGAGGGGGGGATGGGCGGGTGCGGGGAACCGGAGGGAATCTAGTGTTGGGTTGGGTCAGACCGTGTTCGGGGTGTTGCTTGTGGCTGACCATTATCGCAAACCAGGTGGAAGAGTCCACCGGTCAAAGCCGTCGGCGAAAGTCAAAGGGCTAGATCTACTAGTCAACTGGGATTCGGGTGGCCTTCTTGAGGGTTTAGCTATGCCACCGAAACATCGGCACGGGTCCGATGCATGTGTGAAAGTGTTTCTGGCTGCGTAGATGCCCTCTAGGGGCTCGTGGTGTGGCCCCCCCCTCCACGGAAGGCAGTGCTGCGTCACTGGAGGGGGGTGGGATGGTGCGGGTGCGGTGGAACCGGAGGGAATTAGGTTGGGTTGGGTCCAGACCGTGTTCGGGATGTTGCTATGGGCTGACCTATCACAAACCAGGTGGAAGAGTCCACCGGTCAAAGCCGTCCAGCGAAAGTCAAAGGGTCAGATCTACTGGTCAACTGGGATTCGGGGTGGCCTTCGGGGTGTAGCATGCCACCCAAAAATCGCACGGGTCCCGATGCATGTGTGAAAAGTGTCCTGGCAGTGCGTAGACGCCATCTTGGGCTCCGTGGGGTGGCCCCCCTCCACGGAAGGCAGTGCTGCCGCCACTTGGCGGGGGGGATGGTGCGTGTGCGGTAGAACCGGAGGGAATCTAGTGTTGGGTTGGGTCCAGACCGTGTTCGGGGATGTTGCTATGGGCTGACCTATCGCAACCAGGTGGAAGAGTCCACCGGTCAAAGCCCGTCCGGCGAAAGTCAAAGGGCTAGATCTACTGGTCAACTGGCATTCGGGGTGGCCTTCGAGGTGTAGCTATGCCACTGAAACATCGCACGGGTCCCGATGCATGTGTCAAAGTGTTCTGGCATGCGTAGACGCCCGTCTTGGGGCCCCGTGGCGTGGCCCCCCTCCACGGAAGGCAGTGCCGCCGTCACTTGGAGGGGGGGATGGTGCCGGTGCGGTGGAATGGAGGGAATCAAGTGTTGGGTTGGGTCCAGACCGTGTTCGGGTGTGCTATGGGTGACCTATCCCAACCAGGTGGAAGAGTCCACCGGTCATAGCCCGTCCGAACGAAAGTAAAAGGGCTAGATACTACGGGTGTCAAATGGGATTCGGGGTGTCCTTCGGTCGGTGTAGCGATGCACCGAAAACATCGCACGGGTACCGATGGATGTGTGAAAGTGTTCTCGCATGCGTAGACGCCGGTCTTGGGGCCACCGTGGTGTGGCCCCCCTCCACGGAAGGTAGTGCCGCCGTCACTTGGAGGGGGGATGTGCGGGTGCGCTAGAACCGGAGGGAATCTAGTGGTGGTTGGGGTCCAGACCGGTGTCGGGGCTGTGCTAGTGGGCTGACCTATTGCAACTGGAGGAAGAGTCCATCGGTCAAAGCCCGTTCGACGAAAGTCAAAGGGCTAGATCTACTGGTCAACATGGATTCGGGGTGGCCTTGGGGTGTAGCTATCCACAACAACACGCACGGCGTCCGATGCATGGGCTTGAAAGTGTCTACTGGAATGGTAGACGCCCGATTGGGGCTGTGGTGTGGCCTCCCCTCCACCGGAGGCAGTGCCGCGTCACTTGGAGGGCGGCGGGGGGTGATGGTGCGGGGGGGTGCGGTGGGAACCAGAGGGAATCTAGTGTCTGGGTTGGGTCCAGAACCTTGTTTCGGGATTGATTGATTATGGGCTGACCTTCGAACCAGGTGGAAGAGCTCCAACCGGTCATCAAGACGTCCGGCCGAAGAAGTAAAAGGAGAGATCTAATGCGGTAACTGGGATTCGGGTGGCACTTGGGGTGTAGCTTTGTAGCTATGCCACACGAAACATCGCACGGGTACCGTGCATGTGTGAAACGTGTTCTGGCTTGGTAGACGCATGACTTGGGGCCACGGTGTGTGTGGCACCCCCCGACAACGGAGGCAGGTGCTGCGGCACTGGAGGAGGGAATGGTCAGGGTTGGGTCGTGAAAGAAGGGACATCAATAGTGTGGGTGGGTCCAGACGTAGTTCGGGGATTTGCTATGGGATTTGACCATATCGCAACCAGGGGGAAGAGTGGTTCAAAGGTCCCAAGCCGTCCGGCGAAAAGTCAAAGGGATCGACCTAACTGGGCAAATGGGATGCGGTAGGTGTGCCTAGGGGGGTCAGCTATGCACAAAACATGCGACGGGGTACACCGTCATGTCTGAGCTGAAAGTGGCTCATGGCCGCGTAGACGGCCCATCTGGGGATCTCCGTGTGTTTTGGCCCCCTCCACGGAAGGCAGTGCTGGCCGTCACTGGGGACGGGGGGGAGGTGACGGCGTGCGGTAGAGATGGAGGGGAAATCTAGTGTTGGGTTGGGTCCAAACCGTGTGCGGGGATGTTGCTTATGGGATGAACCTTATCACAACCAGGGTGCAAGAGTACCACCAGTCAAAGGCCCGGCCGTGAAAGTCAAAGGGGATAGATCTGGCTGGAACGGTGGGGATTTGGGGTGGCCTTCGGGAGTGTGTGTAGCTATGCCACCCACCGAAACCATCGCATGGGTCCCGATGCATTTGTGAAAGTGTTCTGGCATGCGGTAGAGCCCGTCATGGGGCACCGGTTGTTGTGGCCCCCCTCCACAGGAAAGAGTGCCGCCGTTCACTTGGAGGGGGGATGGTGGCGGGTGCTGCTGGAACCTGGAGGAGAGGAATCTAGTGTTGGTTGGGTCCAGCCGTGTTAGGGGGATGTTTTCTATGGGCCTGAACTTAAGCAACCAGGTGGAGAGTCCCACCGGTTCAAAGCCGTACCGGGAAAGTACAAATGGCTGTAGATCTTATATGGTTATACGGGATTCGGGGTGGCAGCTCCGGTTTGGTGTGTAGCTATTGCCACTGAAAATAGCAAGGCGTCCGATGAATGTGTGAAAGTGTTCTGGCATGCGTAGAAGCCCGACTTGGGGCCTCGTGGTGTGGGCACCCCCTCCACGGAAGGGCAGGCCGCCGTCACTTGGAGGGGGGCTGGGTGCGGTGTGCGGTGGAAACCAGAGGAATATAGCGGGGGGTTGGGCCAGACCGTGTTCGGGGATGTTGTTAGGGCGGACCCTAGCACAACCAGGGGAAGAGTCCACCGGTAAAAAGCACGTCCGAGCCGCGGGAAAGTCAAAGGGCTAGATCTCCTGGGTCAACTGGGATCGGGGGTGGCTCTTCGGGGTGTTGTAAAGCTATGCCACCGAAAACACGCCACGGTCACGATTGCATGTGGAAAGTGTCTGGCATTCGTAGACGCTGATTGGGGCCACGTTGTGTGCCCCCATGCACCGAATCAGTTGGCTGGCCATAGACCTATCCCAACCAGGTGGAAGAGTCCACCGGTCATAGCCCGTCCGACGAAAGTCAAAGGGCTAGATCTACGGGTCAACTGGGATTCGGGGTGGCCTTCGGGGTGTAGCGATGCCACCGAAACATCGCACGGGTCCCGATGGATGTGTGAAAGTGTTCTCGCATGCGTAGACGCCGGTCTTGGGGCCCCGTGGTGTGGCCCCCCTCCACGGAAGGTAGTGCCGCCGTCACTTGGAGGGGGGATGGTGCGGGTGCGCTAGAACCGGAGGGAATCTAGTGTTGGTTGGGTCCAGACCGTGTTCGGGGCTGTTGCTATGGGCTGACCTATTGCAACCTGGAGGAAGAGTCCATCGGTCAAAGCCCGTTCGACGAAAGTCAAAGGGCTAGATCTACTGGTCAACTGGATTCGGGGTGGCCTTCGGGGTGTAGCTATGCCACCAAAACATCGCACGGGTCTCGATGCATGTGTGAAAGTGTTCTGGCATGCGTAGACGCCCGACTTGGGGCCTCGTGGTGTGGCCTCCCTCCACGGAAGGCAGTGCCGCCGTCACTTGGAGGGGGGGATGGTGCGGGTGCGGTGGAACCAGAGGGAATCTAGTGTTGGGTTGGGTCCAGACCTTGTTCGGGGATGTTGTT
>CM022299.1:77080375-77101930 GCA_011799875.1 Thinopyrum elongatum
CTAGTCAACTAGGGATTCGCGGGGGGTGGCCTTTGCGGACCAGTGATGTCCTAGCGATGACAACGAACATCGCCACAGGGCGTACCCGCATTGACATGAGTGAAAAAGTGTATCTAGCATGCGTAAGGAAGATGCCCCGCTCTTCGCTCGCCGCGGCTCCGTGGTGAATGGCCCAACCCCTCCACGGGAAGCCGACCCAAGTGCCTGCGTCACTATGAGGGGCGATACGGATGGTTAGCGGCGGGGGTGCTGCGGTGTGGAACCGAAGGGGAATCTAGTGTTGGGTTGCGGTCCAGACCGTGTCTGTTCGGGGATGTTGGCTATGCGGCTGCACATATCGCAACCAGGGAAGAGCTCACCGTCAAACACCGTTACGGCGAAAGTCAAAAGGCCCTTAGATCTACATGCGTCAACTGGGATTCGCCAGGGTGCCTCTCGGCGGTGTTGTTAGCTATGCCACCAAAACATCGCACGAGGTCCCAATGCAGTGTTGAAAGTGTCAATGAGCATGCCGTGTTAAGTTAGACACCCATCTTAAGCGGCGCTCCGTGACGTGTCGCCCACCCCTCCACGGAAAGCTAAGTCTGTACGACACCTTGCGATGTGGCGGCATGCGTGCACTGGGTGCGTAGAAACCGGATGGCAGCAGATAAATTAGGATTGGAGATTGCGCGTAACAGACCCGTGTTCGAAGGATGTTGCTATGGGCTGACCTATCGCAACCATGGATAGCGAAGGAGCCTTCCACGCCGCTCAAAGGCCCGTCAGGTGTTGCAAGTCAAAGGGCTATAGAGATCTACTGGGTCAAACTGGCATTCGGGGTGGCCTTCGCGAGGGTATAGACTATAGCAACTAGCAAACATCGCCACGGTGTCCCCAGGCATGCATGTGTCAAAGGGTATACTGGCATGCCGATAGGACGCCCTGTCTTGGACCGACCAGTGGCGTGGCCTACCCTCCAACTGGAAGGTTAGTGACAGCGTACACTTAGCGAGGAGGGGAGGTTGCCGGTTGCCGAGTTGGAACCGAAGGGAATATAAGTGATTAGGGTATAGGTCAGGACCGTGTTCCGGAGGAAGTGATGAAGTTGCTATGCCGGGCCTGCACCTATCCCTACCAGTGGAATCTTGGGGGAAGGTCAACGAGTCATAGACCCACAGTCCGACGAAGTCAAAGCGACTATTTGGAGCGACTGGATCAACTGGGGATTGCGCGGAAGGCGCCTTCGGGTTTCTGTAGCATATGCCACCAAAACATACGCACGGGTCCGCTCGACGCATGGTAGATCGAAAGTGTCATGCCATCCGCGTTAGCACCCATACTTAGGGAGCTCCGTTGTGCCCCCTCCATCAGCAAGAATGCGCCCCCAGAATGCACTAGTCGTCTCAACTGAGAGGGCGGCGTGCACGAGCGGGATAGCGCTAGCGAGTTGCCGTTACTGAACCGAGAGCGCGAATACTAGTGTGCGGTTGGTGTACCTAGGACAGTTCCTCGTGTTCGACGGAGAATGTTGCCCCTATGGGCCCTCGACCTATCGCACCAGGTGGGGGAAGATGTACCACCGGTCCAAAGCCCCTGAACGAGGTCGGAAGTCCATATAGGGCTAGCATCCTACTAGACGTAACTGCATTCGGGGAGGCCTTTCGCGGGTTTTGTAGCCAGGCCTATGCCACTGAATGAAACATTACGCACGGTTCCCCGATGCATGTGTCAAAAGTGTCTGAGGCATGCGTAGACGCCCGTATCTACTATAGGCGGCCCCGTAGGCGTGGCCTCCCTCCACGGAGAGTAGTGCCGCCGCTTCCTTAGCGAGACGGGGGGGGATGTTTCCCGCGTGCGGTGGCAACGGAGGCGAAATCTAGTAGTTGCGGTTAGGTCCAGACGTGTCGGGAAGTTGCTATGAGACGCTGTGACCTATCCCCAACCCATGCGTGGAAGAGTCCACCGCGAGTCATGCAGCCTGTCGACGAAAGATCAAAGACGACTAGATCTACTGGTACAACTGGGCATCGGGCGGATGGCCGATTCGGGTGTAACTATAGCCACCGAACATAGCCGCACGGGTCCCGATGGATGTGTGAAATGTGTTCGGGCATGCGTAGCACGCCAAGTCTTGCAACAGGCCCCGTGCGTAGTCCAGAACCCCCTCTACGGATAGCGTAGCTGCCACTCGTCATATGGAGCATAAAGGGATGGTGCGGAACTGTGCGCTGGAACCGGGAGGGAAACAAGTAGTTGGCTTGGGTCCCAGACCGTCGTCTGGGGCCTTGTTAGCCTATGGGCCTGACCTATCGCAAACCAGGTAGGAAGAGAGGATCCAACCGAGTCAAAGCCGTACGACGAATAGTCAAAGGAGCCATAGATCTATCTGGTCAACTAGCGTCAGATGCGCGGGAGCGCCTATAGGCGTTGTAGCTGATCGCCCAACGAACATCGCACGGGTAACCCGAAGTTAGCATGTGTGCAAGTAGTCTGTGGCATGAGTAGCGCCTAACCTGGCCCACGCGGGACCAAGTGGTTGATGCGACCCCTCCATCCACGCGAAGGACAGAGTGCGCCCGCCACTAACCTTGCGAGGAGCCGTGGGAGCGGGGGGATGGTCGCGGTGCTTGCGCACAGGAGGGAAATCTATTAGTTGCGGCTTGCGGATCCAGACCGTGTTCGGGGATGGTGCTATGGAAAGCTGACTATGACAACCAGGGAAGCAGTCCACCGACGTCAAAGCCCTGCCTCCCGCAAAAGTCAAATGGGGCTTAGATCTACTGGTAAGGGAGATTCCGGTGGCGCCTTCGGCCCCGGCTTGTTGTAGCTAAGCCACCAAAACATGCACGGGTCCCGAGCATGTGTGAAAGTGTACCTGCGCATAAGCACTATTTAGACACCCATCTCTAGGGGCTCAGTGCGTGTGAGCACCCCCTCCACGGAAGTGGCCAAGTGCCACTGCCGTCACTGCCAGAAGGGGAATGCAGTGCTTGTGGGTGCGGATGGAACCGGCAAGGCCAATCTAGCTGTTGGGCTTGCGGTCAGACCGTTTTCTAGGGATGCTGCAAATGGGCTACAGACCTATCGCAACCAGTGGAAACGCGTCCACCGGTCAGGAACACGTCCGGCGAAAGTCAAAGGCGCTAAGTAGATCTACTGGTCAAATAGCCCCAGGTTTCGGGCACCGTGGGTGAGCACGGGTGACTTGAGGTGTTGTTGATAGAACTCTATGCCAGAAACATCACACGGGTCCATGATGCACTAGTGTTGAAAGTGTTCATGGACATGTGGGTAGACGCCCGACTAGAGGTGTGCCTCGTGCAGTCTGAGCCTCCCTCCCAGCGGAAACGGGCAGTGCCGACGCGATACACTTAGGAGAGGGGGGCATAGGTGGCGGGGTTGCGGTGCCTAAACTCAGAGGCCGAATCTAGTGTTAAGGGTTGGGTCACTAGACCTATCGTTCGCCGGCGATGGTTGTTATGGGCTAGAACTATCGCACCAACAGTGAGAAGAGTCCACCTGTACAAACGACAGTCCCGGGCGAAAGTCAAGGCTAGATAACCTACTGGTCAACTTGCGATTCGGGGGCTTACGGTAGCCTTCAGGAGGGTCCCTTCCCCTTTTTGTAGCTATGCCACCGAAATATCGCACGAGCGCTCCCGATGCATGTCCTTTGTGATGAAAGTGTTCTGGCAAAAGACCCGTAGACGACTGACTTGGGCAGCACCGTGTATGATGTACGCCCCCACTGCACGAAAGGCCAGCTCGCTGCCCGTCACTGAGAGGGGGGGGCGGGCATGCTGAGGGGTGACGTGATGAGTGGAACCAAGAGGATAGTCCTAGATGTGTTGCGTTGGCGTCCAACCGTGTTTCGGAGGATTGTTGCCTATGGGCCTCGACTATTTTTTTTTTTCCGCCCCACCTCGAGTCGAAGAGATACCACCGGCTCTCAAAGCTGTTCCGGCGAAAGTCAACTGGGCTTAGAATACATACTAAAGGTCACAACTGGGATTAGGTGGCTGGCCTTCGCGGCACCGAGTGAGCTAGCACCAAAACATCGCCCGCGCGTCCCGATAGCCACGTGTGAAATGTGATCCATGGCATGCGTAGACTGCCTATCTTGGGGATACAGCCCATAGCCGTGTCGACGTAGCGCCCCCCTCCACGAATTGGTAGTGCTCAATGCCCGTAACACTTGGAGGGCGGGATGGGGCACGGGGGTGCCGCTAGCAAGGAGGAAGCTAGTGTTAACGGGTTGAGCCGTCCATGCACGTGTTCGGGCGATGTTGCCTATGGGCTGACCTATCACACCAGCGTGACGAGAGAGTTCTACCGCCCGTCAAAGCACGCTCCACGGTCAAAAGTCAAAAGGCTAGCATTCACTGGTCAACAGGGGAAATTCGTACGGAGTGCACGCCTATCGGCGGTGTGCTATGCCACTTGAATACATCGCCACGAGGTCCCGTATGCAGGTTGGCAAAGTGTTCTAGGCCATGCGTAGACGCCTAGACTATAGGGCCAACCCCGTGCCGTGACTAGGAGCCCATCCACGCGAATGCGACAGTCCTGCCGTCACTTGTTCGAGGGCGGGAGTTGCACGTGCCGGGTAGTGCGGTGCGACCGCAGAGGGAATCTAGTGTTGGGTTGCCAGACGTCCAACCGTGCTTCGGGCGATGTTGCCTATGGGCTGTCCTATCGCCAAGCCAGGCGTCGGAAGCGCAGTCCACGTTCAAAGCCGTACCGACGGAAAGCTCAAAGGGCATAGATCACTACATCAGCAACCTGGATTCGCTGGTGCGGCCTGCGCCTCTTTGGAGTGTAGCTATATGCACCGAAACATCGCACGGTCCCGTATGCTGTAAGTGAAAGTGATTTACTGGACATGCGTTACGTAGATGCCCTGTCTGGCACACAGGCTCCGTCATGGATGTGAGCGACCCCCCTCCACGGGGCAAGCCACAGTGCTGGTGCCCGTCACAGTGGAGGGCGAACGGATAGGTGCGGGATGCGGCTGGAAACGGAGGAGAATCTATGTGTTGGTTGCCGGCTCCAGCCAGACCGTGCTTTCCGAGATGTTGCCTATGGGCTGACCTATACGCACCCAGAGTGGAAGAGTAACATCGGTCAAAGACGTCCGGTCAGGCGAAAGTCGAAAGGGCCGCTAGAATCTACGTGATCAATGGAGGGATTCGGAGGATGGCGCGTGGCCTTCGGGGTGTAGCCTATGCCACAAAAACATCGCACTGGGATCCCATCGCATAGATGTGAAAGTGTATGGAATGCCCCGATAAGAAACCCATCTTGCCGCGCGCTTACCGTGGAATGTAGCCCCCCCTCCACGAAGCAAGTGCTGTCCGTCACATTGGAGTGCAGGCGATGTGGCCAGGAGAGTGTGCACAGAGATATGCAACCCGGACGGGAATATAGTGTTAGAGTGAGCGCTACCAGACCGTGCTTCGGTCGGATCGGTGCACAACTATGGGCTATGCCATCGCAAGCCAGCACGATGACCGAAGACTCACGGTCAATAGCCCGGTCGGTCAGAAAGTCAAGGCCGCCAAAGATCTACTAAGGTCAACTGGCATTCGGCCGGTGGTGCGCCTTCGGGGTGTAGCATAGCCACTGAAACATCGACACGCCGGTCCCCGCATGCATGCATAAACCCTTGTAAAGTGATGTCTGGCATGCGATCACTGAAGAACCGCTCCTCATAGCGGGTCACCCCCTGCGCGTAGCCTCCCTCCACGGCAAGCAGTAGTGACCCCAACCCGATCACATTGGAGGGGGACAGACTAGTCCGTGCCGGTGGAGAAAACGGGAGAATCTAGTGCTCTTGGGTTAGCGCTCCAGACCGTTGTGCATTCGGCACGAAGTTGCCTTAGCATTTGGCCATATATAACAGAGGAGGACATGAGGGAATGAAAATATCAAAACAGGTGGATAGAAGATAGTAACACACGCCCGTCATAAGAAAGTCCGACGCAAAGGTAAAAAGGAAATAAGATAAGAATGAGTAGAAAATGGGATGAGGGTGCAGCATTAATGCGAGGGTTGAGAGAGAGGGAAAAAGAACATAGAAGCAGGGGAAGAAGGAAAGAGGGAATAGACAGAGGGGGGAAGGGGGAAGGGGAGGGGTGTCGTTCTTATAGGCTTGCGTAGCACAGCCAAGTCCTTAGGGCCCGCTGCAGTGTGCCCCCCACCCTCTAGTAACAGGAAGGATCAGTGCTCGCCCGTCAACTTGAGAGTGGGGAGATGTGCGGCATGCGCATGCTAGAACCGGAGGAGCATAGTGATTGGTTGGAGGCAGTACCAACCGAGTTCGCGCGACCTCAGTTGCTATAGGGCACTGACCTACCGCGCCAACCAGCAGTGGAAGAGTCCACAGGCGTCAAAGCCGCTCCGACGAAGTCAAGGCGCATTAGATTACTGGTCAAATGGGATGGATTCGGGAGTGGGCCTCGGGGTCGTACAGCAAATGCACCACCTGAAACATCGCCCACGAGGTACCCCGATATTAGCATGTCGTGAAGTGTTATGAGCATGCCGCTCGTAGACGCCTAAATTGGGGCCCTGCGCGTGATGGCCCCCCCCCCCCCCCCACCCACCACCCCCCCCCCTCCCCACCACCCCCCCCCCCCCCCCCCCCCCCCCCCCTCCACGGATAGGCAGTGCCCTTGACCGCACTTGCGATGGGATGGGGATGAGTAGCGGGTTGCATCGCGACAGCACGGCGAATCCTATTGTTGGTTGCCGGATCCGACGTGTTCGCCCGGGAATGTTGCTATAGGATGACCTATCGCAACCAAGGAAGAGTTCCCACCGCACGTTCAAATAAGCACGTCCGCAATAGCTCAAGCGGCTTAGATCTACTGCGTCAACTAGCGAATCGCGGTGCCTTCTAGAGGTTTGTAGGTGTAGCTATGCTAGCCCTTCATGACCCACCAAAACATCGGCACTGCAGGTCCACGATTAGCATGTTGTGAAAAGTAGTCTACCTGGGCTATGCTAGACACCATACTTGCGGCTCCGATGTGTGTGCCACCCCCCCCCCCCCCCCCCCCCCGCCACCACGCCCCATCCACGAAGCGCTATTGCCTGCCCCGTCCACTTGGGATTGGGGGGGAAAAAAATAAAGAAAACAAAATGTAATTTATTGAAATAAGAATAAAAGAAATCAATACAAAAAAATAAACAACCGAAAGAATATAAATAAAAAAATGGTTCTGATCTCCACCTGGGGCTCGCTTTTTTGCCCTTCTGTGCGGCTGCCGAGTTGGAACCACGGAGGCATCTAGTGTGGGTTAAAGCCCGCGCTCCAGACCGGTTTTCAGCGGATAGTATGCTATGGCCTGACCTCATGCTGACCAAGGGTGGAAGAGATACCACCGACCTGTGTCAATTGCCGTCACGTAGGCCGAAAGTCAAAGGCCCTAGATCTACTGGTCAACATAAATGGATTCGGCGCCCCCTGGCCCTACGGGGTGTAGCTATGCAACCGAAACATCACTACGGGTCTAGATGTCATGGTGGCCGCCTGATAAGTGTTACGGATCCGTAGACGCCCGACTTGGGGCCTCGTGGTGTGGCCTCCCTCCACGGGAACCGGCATGTGCCTGACCGTCACCTTGGAAGAGTGGGGAGGGAGGAGGGATGGTGCCGGCTGTGTGCGAGTAGGAAATGGAAAAAAGAGGAATCTAGTGTTGGGTAGGTGGATGACTACCCCACGCGAACCCCGGTCCAGCACCTTGTTCGGGGGATGTGGTTATGGAGCTGCCTGAAACCTATCGCAACAGACGTAGCGATGAGAGTCCACCTGTCAAAGGACGTCCGGCGAAAGTCAAAGCGGCTAGATCATACTGGTCAAACTGGAGTCGGGAGAAGCCTTCCGGGGGTTGTGCTATGCCACCGCGAAATATCGCACGCGTCCGATGCCCATGTGACATGAAAGTGTCTGGCATGCGTAAAGAACGCGCTGACTATGGGACCGGCCCGTTGGTGGTCGCCCCCCTGACACGGAAGAAGAGCTTGCTGCAGTCACTTGGAGCGAGGGGGGGGATCACGTGGGGTGAGGTAGGAACCGCAAGGGCAAAGGCGAATCTTGTGTTGGGTTAGCGGTCACCAGACCGTGTTCGTGGGGATAGTTGCTAGTGGGCTGACCTATTTAACCCAGGTGGAAGAGTCCACCGTCAAAGCCGTCCCGGCGGAAAGTCAACGGCTAAGATCTATTCTGAGTCAACTCGTAGGATTCGGGGATAGGGCCTTCGGGGTGTTGAGCCTAGACCCATGTATGGCTAAGGCCACCAAAACATCGAAAGGGTCCCGATGCCACGTGTTGAAAGTGAATCCTAGGCCTTATGCGTAGAGCGTTCATCTTGGGGCTACCGTTGTGTACGGCCCCCCTCCACGGAGAAAATAGTAGCCTGCCCGCGCCGTACACTTGGAGGCGGAGAGGTGATGTCCGTGCCAGGCTGTGCAGAAGTAGACGGAGGGATCTAGTGTTGGGTTGGGTCCATGACGCGTTCGGGGATGTTGCTATGGGGACTGACCTACTAATCACAACCACGTTGAGACGTCCACCGGTCAAGGCCACGTCCGACGTCAAGTCAAAGGCCTAGATACTAACTGCACCGTCAACTGCGGATTCGGCGGTGAAGCCTTCGAATGGATGCTTATGGTCTTTCTGATAGCTATGCCACCGAACATCTGCCACGCGTACCCGATCGCAATGTGTGAAAGTGTTCTGGGCTGCGTTAGCATACCCCGCTCTGGCGGCCCCCCGTGCAGTGCCTGCCCCCCCTCCACGAAGGCCAGTAGCGCCGAGAACTGGAAGAGGTAGTCGTGGCGCCAGAGCATCGGTAGGTGGGCAACTCCGGGCCGGTGCGTGCGCTGGAACCGGAGGGACATCTAGTAGTCCCTGGTTGGGTCCAGTAACCTGTTCGGGGATGTGCACTCTATGGGCTGACCTATCGCAACCAGGTCGAGATAGAAGTCTGGTCACAGGATCAAAGCCGTCCGCGGCGAAGCTAAAGCCAGGACTAGATCTACTGGCTTCAAAGGATTCGGGGTGGCCTTCGCGGGCATATGGTAAGCCATATGCACTGAAACATACGCCACATGGGTACCCGCAGATGCTATGACTCGTGAAAGTGTTCTCGAGATGCGGTAGACGCCTAGACTCGGAGCCACTGTGTGTGCGACCGCACCCCCCACCTCCCCCCCCCCCTTCCCTCCAGGGCGGAAGGCCAGTGATAACCCACCCCAGAGTGCCACATGCCGCTCAAATGATGCGTCGGCAGAGGCGGGGGGATGTAGCCTGCCGGTTCCCCCGGTGCGACCGGAGCGGAATCTAAGTGTTTGGGCTTGGGTCCAGACCGATGTTCGGGGATGTTGCACTAGAAGCTGGACCTAGCGCACACCACAGGTGACGAGTCACCCGACAGTACAAAGCCCGTCCGACGCAAATGTCAAAGGGATAGAAATATATTGAAGGTCAACTGGGTTCGGCTGAAGTGAGCCCTTTGGGGGGGTGCTTCGTGCTCGCGTATCCAAACGAAAACATCTGCACGGGGCTCCCCGGTGGCATGTGTGCAAAGCTGTTCTCGCATAGCGCGTAGATGCCGTAACTTGGGCGCTCCGTGGGTGTGCCCGCCCCCCTCACGCTCGAAGGCCAGATGGTGCGTCACTTAGGAGGACAGAGACCTGGCGATGGTGCGGGTGCGCAGTGCGAACCGGAGGAATTAGTGTTGGGTATGGAACGTCCAGATCGTGCTGTCAGGGGATGTTGCAATATGTGACATGCACCCTCTCCCAACCAGGTGCGAAGAAGTCCACCGGTCAAAGCCCCGTTCCGCCAAAAGTCAAAAAAAGTGGGACTGATCTACTGGTATCCCTAGGATTGGGGTGAGGACTAACCTTCGGGGTTTTGAGCTATAGCGGGGAGGGGGGGGGGGCGCGGGAAGGGTCGGGGGGGTGGCGGAGTCAACGAAAATAACGGCACGGTGTCCCGATGGATGATGTGAAAGTATGTCCCTGCCCCGCATCGCGTCTAGACACCATCTCTATGGGCTCCGTTGGGCTGCGCCATCCTATCACCGGAAGGCAGTCGAATTTTGCAACCGTCACTTACAAGGCGGGTGAATTGGTGCGACGGCTAGCCTGGTGGAACCGGAGAGCGCAACTAGTGTTGGGTTAGCGTCCAACCGTTTTCGAGGTCGATGTGCTATGCGGACATGCGCACCTTTGCCAACACAGGCTGGAAGCAGGTCCACTGTAGCATCAAAGGCCGCCGCTCCCGGACGAAGTCAAGATCAAGAGCGCCTACAGTAGATCTACTGGTCCAACTAGACCCGGAATATTCGCGGGTGGCGCCATACGGGTGTAGCTATGCCACAACGAAAACATCACACGCGGTCCCCGATGCAGATGTGATAGAATGTGTTACATGGCATGCCGCTAGACGACGTATTCGACTTGACCCCTGAGGCCTCGTTTTTGCGTTGTAAGGCCTCTTTACACACGGGAAGGCCAGTGCGCGTCACTTGGAGGCGGGGTCCAGGTTTTTTGTTGGGGGATGGTGCAGGTGCTGGGCTGCGAGACGGATGCGGAATCTAGTGAATTGGGTATGGTCCCGACCATATAGTTCGGGGATGTGTAGTTATGGGGCTTACCTATCGCAAACCAAGTGGAAAGCAGACTCCACCGGTACAAAGGACGTTAACCGGTTGTAATATCTCTGAAATGAAAGTCAAAGGCTAGATCTACTGGTACAAATGACGGATCGGAGGGATGGCCCTTCGGAGCGTTTGTGTGCTAGCTATAGCCCACCGAACTATTCGACACGAGGTCCGATAGCATATGTGTGAAAGTGATATCTGGCTATGCCTCTGTAGACGACGACTGTAGGGGCCCCGGGGGTGTCGCCCACCCTAGCAACGGAAGGGAAGGCCAGTGCTCTGCTTTAAGCTTGCCGTCATTTGGACGGGGGATGAGTGCGGTGCGGTGGAACCGAAAGGACGAATCTAAGTGTTGCCGTTCGGAGTCCAGACCCGCTTGTTCGGCCCCCGCGGATATTGCGTTATAGGCGACTTGACCTATACGCAAACCAGTGGCAAGAGTCCACCGGTTACTCAAAAGACCCGTACCGCGCGAAAAGTCAAGGGCTGATCTACTAGCGTCAACTGGATTCAGAGAGCATGGCCTTCGACCCCAGGTGTCTGTAAGACTATGCCACCAAAACATAGCCAAACCCCACGGGGTCCCGATAGCAGTGATAGTGACTGAACCGTGTCCTGCATGCAGTAGACGCCTATCTTGCGAGTCTCAGTAGGTGTGGCCCCTCCCTCCACGGAAGGCCAGTGAACCGCCGCCAGTGGAGGCTGGCGGATGGTGCGGGTGCGGTGGAACGGAGGGAATAGCTAGTGGGTCCAGAATGCAGATTCCGTCTAGACCCTGGACTAGTTCGGGGGATGTTGGCTATGGAGATGACCTATCCAACCAGTGCGAAGCAGTTCCACCGGTCAAAGCCCGTCGGCGACGGAAGTCAAAGGCTTTATAGATCCTACGAAATGGGTATGGGATGTAAGAGGTGGCCTTCCGGGTTCGTAGCCTATGCCCACCGAACATCGACAGGGTCTGATGCATGATGTGAAAGTGTTTGGCATGCTAGACGCCCTCTTGGGGCTCGTGGTCGTGACGCCCACATCACGAAGGCAAGAGCAGCTGTGCGCCGTCACTTGCGAGCGGGGATGACGTGCGCCGAGGGTATGCGCGTGAATAGGAGGGATCTAGATGTCTTTGGCGTTGGGCGTCCAGACGCATGTTCGGGGGGGGATTGTTGCTATGGGCTGACCGTATCCAACCAGTGGCTGGATGGTCAACGGTCAAAGCGCGTCCGGCGAAAGTCACCAAAAGGCCCGAGATTCGGCTGCGCAACTATTCGGGCGGCTGGGCAGGTATAGCGTATGCCACCGCCAAACATCGCAGGGTCCTGATGCAGGTGTGAAAGTAGTTTACTGCATGCTGAGATGCCAGATCTCGGGTCCTCGTCTGGTGGCCCCCCCTCACACGGAAGGACAGATTGCTGCCCGCCATAACTTGGACTGGCGGGAGGATGGGTGCGGGTACGTGCGTGGAGCCGGAGAGGAATCTAGTGTTGGGTTAGGGTCCAGACCGTGTTCCTGAGGGATGTTGCTTGGCCTGAACCTACTGCAACCGGGTGAAGAGCTCACGGTCAAAGCCCGTCCGTGGGGGCGAAAGTCAAAGGCTAATCATACATGGTCAATGATTCGCCAGGCGTGGCCTTAGGGTGTAGCTATGACCACTGAAATTATCGCACGCGAGTCGGCCGAATGCATGTTCGTGGAAAGTGTTGTATGGCATGACGTTGGCACGCCCGTACTTGGGGCTCCGTAGTGCTCCCCCCCACAGGGAAGCGACAGTGTGCTCGTCACTTGGAGGCGGGGATGGTGCGGAGCTGCGGTGCGAACGAGAGGAATCTCTAGTGTTAGGTGGGTCCAGACGTGTCGGGGATGTTGCTATGGCGCAATGAATCCTGATCTGAAACCAGGTGGAGGAGTCCACCGGTCGATAAGCCTCCGCCGAGACGAAAGCAAAGGGCTCAGATCTACTGATAGTCAACTGGGATGATTCGGGGGTGGCCTTCCGTTTTGTCAGGTGATGTAGCTATGCCACGCGAAACATCGCAGAGTCGGACTTCGATGATGTTTGATAAAGTGTTGGGCCATGCTGTAGCGCCCGATACTGTGGGCTCCGGGTGGCGGCCCCCCCACCCGGAAAGGCAGTCCTGACCGTCACTTGCGCAGGGGAGGATTGGCTGTGTGCGGTGCGAAACGGAGGGAATCTAGTGTATCGAGGTAGGCGTCCAGACCGATGTTCGGGGATGTTGTATGGCTGACACCTATCGCAACAGGGGGAAAGAGTCACGCGTCAAAGCCCGTCCGGCGACGAAAAGTAATAGGAGTCCCTAGAGATCACTGGTCAACTGGGATTCAATAGGGTGTGGCCTACGCGCGTGGAAATTGTTAAAGCTGGACATGCCACCGAAAACATCGCAACAGGTACCATCATGTGATGGAATGGTGACAAGTCCGTCCTGGATGCGTAGACGCCCAAGTCTTGGGGCCTACCGTGGGTGTGGCCCCCTCCACAGGTAGACAAGAATGGACTCGTCATTGGGAGTAGAGCGGGATGGTTGCGGGTTGCGGGCTGCGGTCGAACCGGAGGGAATCTATGTCTGGGTTGGTCGTCCAACGCTGTTCGGGGATTGCTATTTTGGCTGGGGCTGAACCTATCGCCAACCACGGTGGAAGAGTCCACCGTCAAACGCCCGTCTGGAAGGAAAGTCAAAGGGCGTTAACATACGGTACAACTGGGATTCGGGGTGTGCCTTGCGGGTGTTGTTTTGTAGCTATGGCACACGAAACATGCGCAAGGGTCGATGACATGGTGTAAGTGTCATCGTTGAGCATGAGGTAAGCACGCCCCGTCTTGGGGAACCGTCGCGTGTGGCCCTCCCTCCACGGAGGCAGTGCTGCCGGTAACTTAGGACGGGGTGGATGGTGGGGATTGCGGATATGGACCGAAACGGGGAAATCTCAGTGTGAGAGGTTGGCCGTCAGACCGTGTTCGGGGCATGTTTGCCTATGGGCTGACCTATCCCAACAGGGGATAGAGTCCACCGCGTCAAGCCCCCGCGAAAGTCAAAGGCTATGGAATCTTACTGTCACGCAAAGTCAAAAAACCCCCAAAAAAAAAAAATGGCAGGGATTCAGTAAGGCTTCGGCCCTTGCTAGGTGTTGTGACTTGCACAGGACTGGACTCGAACACGAAGTCCCGATAGAATGTTTTGCTGTGGAAAGTAGTTCTGCATCGCGTAGAAGCCATCTATGGCGCTCCAGTAGCGTGGCGCCCGCCCATCACCACGGACGGCTAGTGCCGCCTCCACTGGAGGGGGGGAATGAGTCCGCGGATGGATGCGGCCTGAGTAACCGGAGGCGAACTAGTGTGGTTGGGTCCAGGACCGATGTTCGGGTGTGATCTGTTGCTTTGGCTGAACCTATCGCAAACCAGGTGGGAAGAGGTCCAACGGAAAGCCTGTCCGCGAAGGTCAAAGGCTAGATCTACTGGAGCAACTGCGGATTCGGGGGTTGGCCCTTCCGCGGGTTGAGCTATGCACACGAAACATCGCAACGGGCTCCCGATGATGTAGTGACCTGAAGTGTTTTGCGCGCATGCGTAGACGCCCGTACTTGGGGCCCGGTGTGGGCACCCCCCCCCCCCCTCCCTCCACGGAAGGAAGTGCCGACGTCACTGGAGGGGGGGGGAAGGTGCGGGTGGCGGTGGAACCGCGAGGGAATCTATTGTTGCGGTGGGTCCAGACCGGTGTTCGGGGATGTTGCTAGGGCATTGAAAACCTATCGCAAACCAGGTGGAAAGAGTCCACCGGTCAACCCCGTTGCAAAGTCAAAGAGGCTAGCATCTACTGGTCAACTGGGATATCGGCGCCCGTGGCCCTCTGGCGTTTGTAATTGACTATGCCACCGAAAACACGCAACGGGCCCTCGATGCATGTGTGAAAGTAGTCTGCGCATGCTAGACGACCTTATCTATTGAGGCTCCGTGGTGGTGCCGGCCCCCACTACCATGGACGAAGGCAGTGCGCCGTCACTTGAGAGGAGGGGAATGGTCGGCGGGTGCCGGTAGGAAACCGGAGGAATTAGTGTTGGGTTGCGTTGTCCAGAATCGTTTTCAGGGTTGGGATGATTGCTATGCGGCTTGACTATCGCAACCAGGTGGAAGACGAAGCAGTCCACCGAGTCAAAGCCTCGTCGCGGAAAAGTCAAAGGGCTAGCGTTGATCCTACGGTCAACTGGGATTTCGGGTGTGCCTTGACGGGGTGTATATATAGCTACCCGAAACATAACGACACGGTCGTCCGATGCATGTGTGAAAGTAGTGCCTGGCATGCGTGTAGGGACGCAGACTGGGCCACGTGTGTGGCGCCCCCTCACGGAGGCACGGTCTGCCGGCCGTCCCTTGGAGGGGGAGATGGTGCGCGCGTGTGCGGTCGGAACCAGAGGGAAAATCTGTGTTGGCGTGAGGTCCAGACCTTAGTTACGGGAATGATTGTGCTTATGCGAACAGACCCAGCCGACCAACCAGGCTGGAAGAGTCACGGTCCAAGACGCCGTTGCCACGAAGTCAAAGGGCTAGACTACTGGTCCAAACTGGATTCAGGTAGTGGCCTTCGTTTTCTTGGTTGTAGCTATGCCACGAAACATCGCATGCGGTCCCGATGCGAGTGCCTGTGAAAGTGTTCTGGCATGCGTAGACGCCCTACTTGGGGCCCCGTGGGTGCCCCCCTGCCACGGAAAGGCGATGCCGACCGTCAACTTGGCGATGGGGAGTGCCTGGGGGTGCGTGGAAACGCGAGGGAATATAGTGTTGGGTTGGAACGTCCAGACCGGGTGTTACGGGGGATGTGTGCTATGCGGCATGCACCTATCGGCAACCAGGTCGGAAGAGGTCCACCGGTCAAAGCCGCTCGAGGAAAGTCTCAAAGGGCTAGAGATAACTGCGTCAAGCGGTTCGGGGGGCCTACGGGGGTAGACTTGCCACCAAAAAACGACACGGGTCCGGATGCATGATGTGAAAGCGTCTGCTGGCATGCGATTAGACTGCCGTACTTGGGGCTCGGTGTGATGGCACCCTCACACGGAAGAGGCAGATGCCTTTGCGTTCATTAGAGAGGGGAGTGGATGGTTGCGGGAGGTGCGGTGAGAACCGGAGTGAATCTAGGTGCTTGGGTGGGTCCAGACAGTGTTCGGGGAGTGCTATGGGCTTTGACCTATGAACAACAGGTGGAAGAAGTCCCCCGGTCAAAGCTCCTACTGTGGAAACGTGAATGTGGATGGGGAGAAAGTCTAAGGCTTCTAATGGAATGGATTCGGGGTGGGCCTTCGGGGTGTTTCAGCTATGCCACGAGAAACATAGCACGGGGGTCGCTGATGCATGTGTGATGAAAGTGTTGCTGGCATGCGTAGACGCCGTCTGGGGGATCTGTGTGCCCTGCAGGAGGGTCTTGGCCCCTGGTGACCCCCCCCGGAAGGCAGTATCACCGTAACATTGGAGGGGGGATGTCGTGCGGTAGAGGCGCGCTGGAAACCGAGGGAAATCATAAGTGTGTGGTGGTCCAGACCGTGTCGTGGACTGTTGCTGGGCTGGACCTATCGCAAACCAGGTGAAGAGTCACACCGGTCAAAGGCCCGTACCGAAAGGCGCGAAAGTCAAGGGCTAGATCTACGGTCACTGGGATGTTCGAGGGTGGCCGTCGGTGTGTAGCGTAGCCAACTGAAACATTCAGCAGGGTCACGATTGCATGTGTGGAAAGTGTTGACGGCATGCGTAGACGCGCCATACTGTGGGCCCGTGGTGTGGCTCCCCCTCACGGGAAGGCATGGTATGGTGATCGTCATCGTCGGTGGAGGGAGGGAATCTAGTGTTGGTTGGGGTCCAGAGACCGTGTTCGGGGATGTTGCTTGGGCTGACCTATCGCCCAAAAAAAAAAACCCAGGTTGGAAGTAGGTCCACGTCAAAGTCGCCCGGTGTCCGGAATGATGTCGAAAGTCAAGGGCTAATCTCTACTGTCAACGGGATTCGGGGGTGGCCATCCTGGGGGTGTTGTGTAGCTATGCCACCGAAACCATCGACACGGGTCCCGGACATGTTGTGAAAAGTGTTGCATGCAAGTAGACGCCTGTCTTGGGGCTTACGTTGGAGTGGCCCCCCTCCACGGAAGTGCAGTGCGAAGTCACTTGAGGGGGGGATGGGCATGGTGGGTTGCGGTGCGAAAACGGAGCGGGAATTCTAGTGTTGGGTTGGGTCCAGACGTGTTGAGAGGATGGTTGTTATGGGATGGCTATCGAACCAGGGTGGAAGGTCAACATCGGTCAAAAAAGCCCGTCTCGGCGAAGTCAAAGAGTAGATCTACTGGTAAACTGGGATTCGGGTGCACTGGGAAGTCGTTGTTGGCTCCGGGGAGCTACGCCACCAAAATCGCATGAGCACGGTCCAATGCATGTTGTGGAAAGTGTTGCTGGCAATGCGTAGACGCCCGATCTTGGGTCTCGGGTGTGGCACCCCTCCACGGAAGGCAGTGCCTGTGCCGTTCACTGAGGGGGGATGGTGTGGAGGGGCGGGAGAACCGGAAGGCAATCTAGTGTTGGTTGGGTCCAGACCGTTGTTACGGGGATGTTGCTATGGGCTGAACCTATCGCAACCAGGTGGACAGAGTAGTCCACGCGTCAAACCCGTCGGGCGAAAGTAAAAGGCGCTAGATCTACTGGTCAATTGGCATTCGGGGTGGCCTTCGGGGTTTGTAGCTATGCCCCTGAAACATCGCACGGGTCGTCCGAATGCATGTGTAAAGTGTTTGGCATGCGGAGACGCCCGTTCTGGGGTTGCCTGGTGGCCCCCCTCCACGGAAGCAGTGCCGCTGGCAGCACTTGGAGGGGGGTGGGGATGGTGACGTGTGCGTGGAACCGGAGGAATCTCGGTGGGTTGGGTCCAGACCAGTGTCGGGGATGTTGTATGGGCTGACCTATCCAACCAGTGGTGGAAGAGTCACGCATAAGCCACGTCGACGAAAGTCAAAAGGGCTAGATCTACTGGTCACTGCGATTCGGTGTGCCATTCCGGGTGGGTGATAGCTATGCCAACCGAAACATCGCACGGGTCTCCCGATGCGATGTGTGAAAAGTTGTTCGCATGCTGTAGCGCCCGTCTTGGGCCTCCGTTGATGTGGCCCCCACCTCACGGGAAGGCTAGCATGACCGCGCGTCACTTGAGGGTGGGGATGGTGCGGGTGCACTGGTGGGGACGGAGGGAGAATTCAGTGTGGGTTGGAGTCCAGGACCGTGTTCGGGGGTGTTCTGTTGCTATGGGTGACCTATCGCAAACCGGTGGAAGAGTCACCGGTCACAAGCCCGTCCGGCGAAAGTCAAAAGGGCTAGATCTAACTGGTCAACTGGGATCGGGGTGGCCTTCGGGTGTGCAGTATCCACCGAACATGCAAGGGTCGCGATGCATGGTGTGAAAAGTGTTGCTGGCATGCGTAGAGCCCCTTAATTGGGGCCACGTGGTGTAGGCCTCAGGAAGAACTGAAGGCAGCCGAAGTGGAGGGAGACATGGTGCGAGGGGGGTGGAAACGGAGGGGAACTAGTGTAGGGTTGGTCCGGCCGGTTGAGGTGGAAACCAGGAGGGAAATCTAGTGTTGGGTGGAGTGCAGACACGGTGTTTTTTTTCTTTTCGGGCGATGTTGCTATGCGGCTGGACTATAACAACCACGGTGGAAGAGTTCCACCGGACAAAGCCTCGTCCGGTTGCGGGTGAGAAGTCAAAAGGCTAGGATCACTGTCAATGGAATTCGGGGTGGCCTGCGGCGGTTAGATGCCCACCGAAAACATCGCAAGGGCTGCTGATGCAATGTGTGAAAGTGTCTGTGGCATGGTCAGCGCTCGTCCAATTGGGGCTCCGTGGCATGCCGAAAGTCTTCGTGGTGGCCCACCCTCCACGGAAGGACAGTGCAGCCGTCACTTGGAGGGGGAGGATGGTGCGGAGTGCAGCTGGAACGAGAGGAATCTAGGTGCTGGTTGGGTCCAGACCGTGTTCGGGGGATGTTGCTTGGGTGACCTATCGCACACCAGGGGAAGAGTCCCAACGGTCAAAGCCCGTACGACGAAAGTCAAAGGGCTAGATCTAGCTAGTCAACGGGATTCGGTGGTGGCCTCTGGGTTGTTGCTAGCTATGCCACCGAAACATCGGCACAGGGTCCCGATCGTGCAGTGTGAGAAGTGTTGTTGGCATGCGTAGATGGCAGTCTTGGGGCTCCGTGTGGAGTGGCCCCCCCTCCACGGAAGCAGTGCGCCGTCACTTTTGAAGGGGCGGATGGTGCGGGTGGTGCGGTGGGAACGGAGGAATCTACGTGTTGGGTGGGTTCCAGGACTCGGTTCGGAGGATGTGCTATTGGCGCTGACTTATGCAACCAGGTTGAAGAGTTTCCACCGGTAAAGCACGTCCGGTGAAAGTCAAAGGGCTTGTAGATCTACTGGTCAATGGGAGGAGTCCGGGGTGTGGCCTTCGGGAGTTTTGTAGCTATGCCACCAAAACATCGCACGGGTCGGCATGCATGTGTTTGAAAGTGTCTGGCATGGTAGAAGCTCGTTGGGGCTCCGTCGTTGTGGCCCCCCTCCACGGAAGGCAGTGCGCGTGTGCACTGGAGGGTGAGGGCGTGGTGCTGTCGGGTGTTGCTTGTTGCGAGAACCAGGGGAATTATGTTGGGTTGGGTCCAGACGTGTTCGGGAATGTTGATGGGCCTGGACCTATCGCAAACAAGGTGGAAAGCTCCACCGGTTCAAAGCCCGTTCCGGCGAAAGTCAAGGGCTAGTAGATATACTGGTAACTGCATTCGGGGTGGCAGTAGGGGTGCTGTTTGTAGCTATGCCAATGAAACAGTGCACGGGTCCCGATTGCATGTGTCAAAGTGTTTCTGGCATGAGTTAGACGCCCGTCCTTGGGGCCGTTGGCGTGGCCTCCCTCCAAGGAAGCAGGCTGCCGTAATTTGGAGGGGGGGGGGGATGGTGCCGGTGCGGTGGAAAAGGAGGATATAGTGTGGGTTGGGTCCGCCGTGTGAGGGGGGGGGGGGATGGTTGTATGGGCGCTGACCTATCCCAGCTGTGAAGAGTCCTTCCACCGGTCAAAGCCCGTCCGACGAAAATCAAAGGGCTAGATCTATCGGTCAACTGGGATTGGGGTGGCCTTCGGGGTGTAGCTATGCCACCGAAAACATCGCACGGGTCCCGATGCATGTGTGTGAAGTGTTCTGCATGCGTAGAGCCCAGTCTTGGGGGCCGTGGTGTGGCCCCTCCACGGAAGGCAGGCCGCCGTCACTTAGAGGGGGGGATGGTGCGGGTGCGGTGGAACCGGGAGGGAATCTATTGTTGGGTTGGGTCAGACCGTGTTCGGGGATGTTGCTATGGGCTGACCTATGCAACCAGGTGGAAGAGTCCACCGGTCAAAGGCCGTCCGGCGAAAGTCAAAGGGCCTAGATCTACTGGTCAAACGGGATTCGGGGTGGGCCTTTCGGGTGTGTAGCTATGCCACCGAAACATCGCACGGTCCCGATGCATGTGTTTGAAAGTGTCTTGGCATGCGTAGACGCCATGTCTTGGGATCTGTGGTGTGGCCCCCCTCCACGGAAGGCAGGCAGCCGTCACTTAGAGGGGGGGATGGTGCGGGTGCGGTGGAACCGGAGGGAATCTAGTGTTGGGGTTGGGTCCAGACCGTGGTCGGGGTATGTTGCTATGGGCTGACCTATCGTCAACCAGGTGGGGAAGAGTCCAACGGTCAAAGCCCGTCGGGACGACGAAAGTCAAAGGGCTAGATCTACTGGTCAACTGGGATTCGGGGTGGCCTTCGGGTGTGTAGTTGCCACCGAAACATCGCACGGGTCCCGATGCATGGTGAAGTGTTCTGGCATGCGTAGACGCCGTACTGGGGGCTCCGTGTGTGTGGCCCCCCTCCACGGAGAGCAGAGCGCCGTCACTTGAGGGGGGGGCGGGGATGGTGGGAGGTTGACTGGTGGAACGGAGGGAATCTTAGGTTGGGTTGGGTCCAGACCGTGTTCGGGGATGTTGTTATGGGCTGACCTATCACAACCAGGTGGAAGAGTCCACCGGTCAAAGCACGTCCGGCGAAAGTCAAAGGGCTAGATCTCCTGGTCAACTGGGATTCGGGGTGGCCTTCGGGGTGTAGCTATGCCACCGAAACATCGCACGGGTCCCGATGCATGTGTGAAAGTGTTCTGGCATGCGTAGACGCCTGACTTGGGGCCCCGTGGTGTGGCCCCCCTGCACGGAAGGCAGTGCTGCCATCACTTGGAGGGGGGGATGGTGCGGGTGCGGTGGAACCGAAGGGAATCTAGTGTTGGGTTGGGTCCAGACCGTGTTCGGGGATGTTGCTATGGGCTGACCTATCGCAACTAGGTGGAAGAGTCCACCAGTCAAAGCCCGTCCGGCGAAAGTCAAAGGGCTAGATCTACTGGTCAACTGGAATTCGGGTTGGCCTTCGGGGTGTAGCTATGCCACCAAAACATCGCACGGGTCCTGATGCATGTGTGAAAGTGTCCTGGCATGCGTAGACGCCCATCTTGGGGCTCCGTGGTGTGGCCCCCTCCACGGAAGGCAGTGCTGCCGTCACTTGGAGGGGGGGATGGTGCGGGTGCGGTAGAACCGGAGGGAATCTAGTGTTGGGTTGGGTCCAGACCGTGTTCGGGGATGTTGCTATGGGCTGACCTATCACAACCAGGTGGAAGAGTCCACCGGTCAAAGCCCGTCCAGCGAAACTCAAAGGGCTAGATCTACTGGTCAACTGGGATTCGGGGTGGCCTTCGGGGTGTAGCTATGCCACCGAAACATCGCACGGGTCCCGATGCATGTGTGAAAGTGTTCTTGCATGCGTAGATGCCCGTCTTGGGGCCCCGTGGTGTGGCCCCCCCTC
>CM022299.1:77108357-77120544 GCA_011799875.1 Thinopyrum elongatum
TGGTCAACTAGGATTAGGGGGGTGGCCCTTTCCGGGTGTAGCTTATTGCAACCGAACATAGCACGGGTCCCGATGCATGTGTGAAAGTCCACGGAAGGCAGAGCCGCCGTCACTTGGAGGGGGGATGGTGCGGGTGCGGTGGAACCGGAGGGAATCTAGTGTTGGGTTGGGTCCAGACCGTGTTCGGGGATGTTGCTATGGGCTGACCTATCGCAACCAGGTGGAAGAGTCCACCGGTCAAAGCCCGTCTGACGAAAATCAAAGGGCTAGATCTACTGGCCAACTGGGATTCGGTGTGGCCTTCGGGGTGTAGCTATGCCACCGAAACATCGCACGGGTCCTGATGCATGTGTGAAAGTGTTCTGGCATGCGTAGACGCCCGTCTTGGGGCTCCGTGGTGTGGCCCCCTCCACGGAAGGCAGAGCAGTCGTCACTTAGAGGGGGGGATGGTGAGGGTGCGGTGGAACCGGAGGGAATCTAGTGTTGGATTGGGTCCAGACCGTGTTCGGGGATGTTGCTATGGGCTGACCTATTGCAACCAGGTGGAAGAGTCCACCGGTCAAAGCCCGTCCGGCGAAAGTCAATGGGCTAGATCTACTGGTCAACTGGGATTCGGGGTGGCCTTCGGGGTGTAGCTATGCCACCGCCGCACTTGGAGGGGGGGATGGTGGGGTCGGTGGAACAGGAGGGAATCTAGTGTTGGGTGGTTCCAGACCGTGTCGGGATGTGCTATTGGCTGACCTATCGCAAACAGGTGGAAGAGATCCACCGGTCAAAGCCCGTCCGGCGAAAGTCAAAGGGCTAGATCTACTGTCAACTGGATTCGGGGTGGCCTCAGGGTTTGTAGCTATGCCATCGAAAACATCCACGGGTCACCGATTGCATGTTGTGAAAGTGATTCTGGCATGCGTAGACCCGCGTATGGGGCTAACGGGTGTGGCCCCCATCCAACGGAAGGCAGTGCCCGCATCACTTGGAGGGGCGGATGTGGCGGGTGCGGGGCTGGAACAAGGGGAACTCTATGTTGAGGTTGGGTCAGAAGACTGTGTTCGGGGTGATTTATGGGTGACCTATCGCAACAGGTGGAAGAGGCCACGGTCAAAGCCCGTCGGCGAAAGCGAAGTCAAAGGGCCTAGATCTATAGTCAACTGGGATTCGGGGGTGGCCTTCGGCGTGGTAGCTATGCCAACAGAAACATCAAAGCACACAGGTCCAATGCATGATGTGAAAGTGTTCTGGCATGACGTGACGCCCGTCTTGGGGCTCCGATGGATGTGGCCCCCTACACGGAAGGCGTGCCGGCACTTGGAGGGGGGTGGTGCGGTGATGGCGGTGGAACCGTGTAGGGAATGTGTTGGGTTGGGCCAGGACCATGTTTAGGGAGTTGCTATGGGTGACCTATCGCAACAAGGTGGAAGATCCACGGTTCAAAAAGGCCGTCGCGAAAGTCAAAGGGATATGGATCTACTGGTTAACTGGGATTCGGGGTGGCTTCGGGTGTGTAGCTATGTTCCACCCAACTACCAAGGGTCGTGAGAGCATGTGTGTAAAGTGTGTGGCAGCTGGTAGACGCACGTCTGGGGCTCCGTGGTGTGGCCCCCCACTCCACGGAAGCAGTGCACGCCGTCACTTGGAGGGGGGATGGTGCGGGTGCGGTGGAACCGGAGGGAATCTGTGTTGGGTGTGGCCAGACCGTGTTCGGGGATGTTGCTATGGGCTGACCTATCGCAACAGGCGGAAGAAGTTCCACCGGTCAAAGACCCGTCCGGCAAAAGTCAAAAGGGCTAGATTAACTGGTTCAACTAGGATTCGGGGTGGCCTTCGCGGTTTTGTGAGCTATGCACCGAAACACATCGCACGGGCCCGATGCATGTGTGAAAGTGTTCGCATGCGTAGACGCCCGTATTCGGGCTCCGATGGATGTGGCCCACCCTCCAGGAAGGCAGTGCCGCCGTCACTTGGAGGGGGGACGGTGCGGGTGCGGGTTGGAACCGGAGGGAATCTAATGTTGGGTGGGTCAGACCGTGTTCGGGGAGGTTGCTAGGGTGACCTATCGCAACCAGGTGGAAGAGTCCACCGGTTCAAAGCCGGTCCGGCGAAAGTCAAGGGCTAGATTACTGGTCAACATGGATTCGTGTGGGCCTCCGGTTGTAGCTATGCCACCGAAACATCGCACGGGTCCCGATGCAGTGTGAAAAGTGTTCTGGCAGCGTAGACGCCCGTCGTGGGGACGTGGTGGCGCCCCCTCCCACGGAAGGCAGTGCCGCCGTCACTTGGAGGGGGGATGGTGCAGGTGCGGTGGAACCGGAGGGGAGGATCTAGGGTTGGGTTGGTCCAGACCGTGTCGGGGATGTTGCTATGGGCTGACCTATCGCAAACCAGGTGGAAGAGTCCACCGGTCAAAAGCCGTCACGGCGAAAGTCAAAAGGCTAGTCTACTGGTCAATGGGATTCGGGGTAGCCATCGGTGTATGAGCTATGCGCATCCGAAACATCGACGGTATCCGATGGATGTGTGAAAGTGTTCTGGCATGGTCAGACAGCCCGTCTGGGGCTCGTGGTTGTGGCCCCCCTCCCGGAAGGCAGTGCCGCCATCACTTGTGGTCGGATGGTAGCGGGTTGCGGTGGAAACGGAGGGGAAATCTAGTGTTGGGTGGGTCCGACTGTGTTCGGGGATGTTGACTAGGGCTGCACTATGCAACCAGGTGGAAAGAGTTCACGGTCAAACCCGTCCGGCGGAAAGTTAAGGCTAGATCTACAGGTCATATGGGATTCGGGGTGGCCTTTCGTGGTGTAGCTATGCCACCGAAACTATGCACAGGTTCCAAGCATGTGTGAAAGTGTTTGGCCATGCGTAGCACGCCCGTCTTAGGGCTCCGTGATGTGGACCCCCTCCACGGATGCAGCAGGCCCCGTCAATTGAGGGGGGATGGTGCGGGTGCGGGTGGAACCGAGGGGAATCTATGTGGGTGGGTCCAGACCTGTTCGAGGGATGATTGCTATGGGTGAACCTATCGCAACCAGGTGGAAGAGTCAACCGGTCAAGCCCGTCGGCGAAAGTCAAAGGCGCTGATCTACTGGTCTAACTGGGATTTCGGGGTGGCCTGGGTGTAGCTATGACCAAAACATCGCGACGGGTCGTGATGCATGTGTGAAAGTGTTGGCATGCGTAGAGCCCGTTTGGGGCTCCGTGGTGTGACCCCTGGGGGATGGTGCGGGTGCGGTAGAACCGGAGGGAATCTAGTGTTGGGTTGGGTCCAGACCGTGTTCGGGGATGTTGCTATGGGCTGACCTATCGCAACCATGTGGAAGAGTCCACCGGTCAAAGCCCGTCCGGCGAAAGTCAAAGGGCTAGATCTACTGGTCAACTGGGATTCGGGGTGGCCTTCCAGGTGTAGCTATGCCACCGAAACATCGCACGGTCCCGATCTGACTGCATGTGTGAAGGTGTCTGCGCATGCGTAGACGCCCGTCTTGGGGATCCGTTGTGTGGCCCCCCTCCACGGAAGGCAGTGCCGCCGTCACTTGGAGGGGGGATGGTGCAGGTGCGGTGGAACCGGAGGGAATCTAGTTGGGTTGGGTCCAGACCGTGTTCGGGATGTTGCTATGGGCTGACCTATGTCCAACCAGGTGGAAGAGTCCACCGGTCAAAGCCCGTCCGGCAGAAAGTCAAAGGGCTAGATCTACTGGTCAACTGGATTCGGGGTAGCCTTCCAGGTGTAGCTATGCCATCGAAACAATCGCACGATCCCGATGCATGTGTTGAAAGTGTTCTGGCATGCGTAGACGCCCGTCTTGGGCTCCGTGGTGTGGCCCCCCTCCACGAAGGCAGTGCCCCATCCTTGAAGGGCGGATGGTGCGGGTGCGGTGGAAACGGAGGGAATCTAGTGTTGGGTTGGTCCAGACTGTTGTCGGGATGTTGCTATGGGCTGACCTATGCAACCAGGTGGAAGAGATCCACCGGTCAAAGCCCGTCCGGCGAAAGTCTAAGGGCTAGATCTAGTCAACTGGGATTCGGGGTGGCCTTTCCTGGTGTATGCCACCGAAACATCGCACAGGTCCCAATGCATGTGTGAAAGTGTTCTGGCATGCGTAGACGCCCGTCTTAGGGCTCCTGATGGTGGCCCCCCCCGGAAGGCAGTGCCGCCGTCACTTGAGGGGGGATGGTGCGGGTGCGGTGGAACCGGAGGGAATCTAGGTGGGTTGGGTCCAGACCATGTTCAGGGATGTTGCTATGGGCTGACCTATCGCAACCAGGTGAAGAGTCCACCGGTCAAAGCCCGTCCGCAAAGTCAAAGGGCTAGATCTACTGGTTAACTGGGATTCGGGGTGGCCTTCGGGGTTAGCTATGCCACCGAATCATCGCACGGTCGTGATGCATGTGTGAAAGTGTTGTGGCATGCGTAGACGCCCGTCTTGGGGCTCCGTGGTGTGGCCCCCTCCACGGAAGGCAGTGCCGCCGTCACTTGGAGGGGGGATGGTGCGGGTGCGGTGGAACCGGAGGGAATCTAGTGTTGGTTGGGTCCAGACCGTGTTCGGGGATGTTGCTATGGGCTGCCTATCGCAACCATGTGAAGAGTCCCCGTAAAGCAGCCCGTCCGGCGAAAGTCAAAGGGCTAGATCTGTGGTTCTGGGATTCGGGGTGGCCTTCGGGTGTAGCTATGCCACCGAAACATCGCACGGGTCGTGATGCATGTGTGAAAGTGTTTGTGCATGCGTAGACCCCGTCTTGGGGCTCCGTGGTGTGGCCCCCCCCTCCAAAAAAAAAAAAAAAAAAAACGGAAGGCATTCCGCCAATCACTTGAGGGGGATGGTGCGGGTGCGGTGGAACCGGAGGGAATCTAGTGTTGGGTTGGGTCCAGACCGTGTTCGGGGATGTTGCTATGGGCTGACCTATCGCAACCAGGTGGAAGAGTCCACCGGTCAAAGCCCGTCCGACGAAAGTCAAAGGGCTAGATCTACTGGTCAACTGGGATTCGGGGTGGCCTTCCGGGTGTAGCTATGCCACCGAAACATCGCATGGGTCCCGATGCATGTGTGAAAGTGTTCTGGCATGCGTAGACGCCCGTCTTGGGGCTCTGTGGTGTGGCCCCCCCTCCAGGGCTAGATCCGGTGGTCGTCTGTGTTAGGGTTAGACGGGACGGGGTACCTGGGGGGTAGCAATGCCGCCAGGTGTCGCAGTGGGCCCTCCTACGCTTGTGGAAGCGTGGTGGCAGGCGCAGGAGCCCGGCACGCTGCTCCGGGTTGTGCCCCCCTCACGGGCGTCGCTGCCGCCGTGACAGGCATCGCACCGGGTCCCGTACACACTGTAAACTACTAAAAAACTAAAAAAAAAATAATTGAATTTATAAAAAACACCGGCATCCATCATGGAAAACGGACTATCACCGTGAAACCTTCTGTGCCCGGGCACCGGGCCGGCTGCGCGGGCACTGAAAGTTTCATGGTAATTGTCCGTTTTCTTCATAGAAGTCTAATGAATACCAGAGCTTATAACGTATGGATTAGTGAACTATTTAAACAGGTCAAATTGCTTGTCCCTAGGCGAGGTGGGACTATTTTTTCAAAAAAAGTGGTTGCCATCTATGCCTACGGCCTTGCCGTCGGCATAGGCCTCCTATCTATGCCGACGGCCTGGCCGTCGGCATATGCCTCTTATCCACTCGTCGGCCCTGTCCCTGGCAGGTGGGGACCAAACCTATGCCGACGGCGTGGCCGTCGGCATAGGGCCACCCTTATCTACTCGGGCCACCGTGGCCACTCATTCATCTGGCCCTCCTCCTACTCCCCGACTCCGACCCACGCCGCGCCGCCGCCCGACCCCGACCCCCTCCCGCGCCGCCGCCGCCACCGGATCCCGACCCGCCGCGCCACCGCCGCACTGCGCAGCGGCCCGCCTCGGCCTCCTCCACCCAAGCCCCGCCGCGCCGCCACCGCAGCGCGCCGGCCCGCCTCGGCCTCCTTGACCCCAGCCGTCCCTGTGTCGACTCCGCCGGGCCTCCTGGCCCAACGCCTGAGATGGCACCGCCGGCCGGAGCCCTAGCCTGGCCAAGCCCCCTGCCCCGACCCGCACCCCCTCCGGCGGCCGTCGTGTGGTGTGCTCCGGCCGTCGTCCCCGCCCGACCCGTACCCCCTCGCCGCTCCGTACTGCCCCCCTCGGTGAGCTCCCCCGCCACCCTGCCGCTCCCCCCCCCCCCCCCCCGTGCTGCTGCTGCTGCTGTTTTCTTCTTCTTGTGCTACTGTTTTTGTAGTTAGGTAGTTAGATAAAATAGATAGATAGTTAGATAAATAGATGAATGGATGGATAGATAGTTAGATAAATAGATTTTTTTTGTATGTTTTTTTTTTCTTCTTCTTGCTACTGTTTTTAGGTGGATGGATGTATGGAAAATTTTTGTTAGATGGATGCATGGATGTTGTTAGAATCATAGATGGTGGATGGATGGAATGTCGGTGAATTTTTTTAGAAACTTTGTTTGTCATAAATTTAATGTTAGGTCATGTTGATGAATGGATGTTGGTCAAGTTAATGATAGATGAATGGATGGATGGATGTTGGACAAAATTTTGACACTTGACTGAGATGTGATGATCTTGCTATTTTTTTTTATACTCATAATGATCTTGCTAAAATAATTGAAGACAAAATTTTGAGACTTACTAAGATGTGATGATCTTGCTAAAAAAAATTGATACTCATGATGATCTTGCTAAAAGAATAGAAGACAAAAGTTTGACACTTGACTGAGATGTGATGATCTAAGTTGTTCTTTCGGTGGAATTTGTAGGCTTTCTGGTGTTGCATTTCATCGGAGTGACCGTCGTCTGACGCGTTGGTCCCTGAGCATCCCGCTGTTGTTCGACTCCTTCCCCTACAACCGAGGGTGAGCTACAAGTCCATCTCCTACATTTTTTCATGTCACTAGATTTCATTCTCAAGTCAAGTCGCGTAACCTAGGCGTCTCCCGTCCAAAAGGGTTGCATCGATAAATATGCATTCAATTGCATATTTATCACCGCAGCTCTTTCGAATTGTCCAGCGTTTTCCACGGACAGCCCGAGGATGTGTAGATTGGGTATGTTCTCCATGTTCTACCCCGTTCCGAGACAGGATTTCGGCGACGCCTCCCCATTGTTCTCCGGAGCACATTCTCTCGGCTATTTGCCGAGACGTGTATGGAGAACAGCGGGGAGGTGCTGCCGAAATTTTGTCTCAGAACGGGGTAGAATGGAGAACGTACTCAATCTACACATCCTCGGGTGGGATTAGGACCCATCTTTACCTATTAGAGATGTAGGTGGATTCAACGCGGTAGAAAATGAAAATTTGATATGATTAATTTAAGTGAATCCTTAATTATGTTGTGTGGCTTGCAAAAAAGTAGAGGATGGCAGATAATCATTGGATGTACAGTGATTTTATCCGTCGGAATCGAGTAACATCAGAGTGGATCGCGAAAACCGATGTGTATTTGAAGGAGATATTCCGTCGTCCAATGAGAATTATCCCACCATGCCCCTGTGCGAGATGTGCCAGACGTCACCGTAGAAATCAGAAGGACATGACTGAGCACCTTCGCACGCACGGATATATGCCAAACTTTGACATGCCGCCGATAAACATAGCCGAGCAGGGCCGTGGTAGAGAGGAGGTGATGCGACAACGCATCAATGGATATGAGGACGACGGGGTCAGGGACATGCTAGATGATGTCATTGTTGCAGAAACGGCAAATGCGACACCTTCAGAGAATGAACCAGAGGAGTCGGAGGCAACCGCAAAGGCCTTCTTGGAGGTCTTGGCCTCGTCGAAGAAACCTCTTTATGCGGGTGCGAAAATATCTCAGCTGGATGCCATCTCGCAACTGATTGCAGTCAAGGCTGAGTACGGCTGTAGCCAGAAATGCTTCGAAGCATTCCTGGGAGTATGGGCTAACAGCCTCCCTGAGGGTCATGAACTGCCGAAAAGCATGTACACTACAAAGAAAATCATGAAGGCACTCTCTATGGATTATGAGAAAATAGATGTTTGCCCGAAGAATTGCCTTTTGTTTAGGCACGAGTATGCGGATGACAAGTACTGTAGGGAGTGCGGTTCGTCTCGGTACATTGAGGTGGTCGGTGAGGATGGTGAGAAAAAGCAGCTAGCCATCCCCGTTAAGGTTCTTCGGTATCTCCATTTCATAGAAAGACTGCAGCGCCTTTTCATCACGGAGGAGTCTGCCAAAATGATGAAGTGGCACAAGGAAGGTATAAGGTACAATCCAAATAAAATCATACATCCATCGGAAGGCGAAGCATGGAAGTCGTTCGATGAAGAATACCCCGAGGAAGCAGCCGAGGCTGGGAATGTCAGAATAGCCATATCAGGTGATGGGTTCAATCCATATGGTATGTCGTCCAATCCATACAGCTGCTGGCCCGTGTTTGTAATTCCGCTCAATCTCCCTCCCGGTGCCCTAATGCAACGCAAGACCATGTTCTATATCTTGCACAACATCAAGGAAGTTGAGGAAGTGTGGATGAGGTAATACCACTACACCATTCCTTTATGTCTTCCACATCATCATGTTCTATATTCACTTAGTCCCGGTCTAACACCGCTTTTCTTCTTTTAGTGATTTCGTTCAAGAGGAATGGACGGGAATGAATCCTCCTACTGAGGCGGAGGCACTTACTCTTCTCCGTCATGGAAACCCTGGACGTAAAAATTTGGTTGCTTGGTTCATGGAGAAAGTAATTTTCCACATTCCCCTATTAAATACCTAGTTCAACATTTATTAGTTAACCGAACTAATGCACCCAGCAATTTCAATTATACTTATAGGGAAAAGATCCGAACATATCTATGGATGATGAATTGAGATGGGTTTTCATGGGTTTTGACCCTGCCGCCATGACATGTAAAAAGTATGATGTGAATGGGTATCGCTTCCATACAGAGGAGCACCAGAACAGCCGGCCTGATCCCAAAACTATAAATACCGGAGTGTACACCCCCGGTCAAAATTCAGTAGACTACTACGGAAGGGTACAAAATATATACGAGATTAAATTCCGCAAGAGGCGCGAGACCCTAAGTCTGCCTGTGTTCAAATGCCGATGGTTCGATCCGCGGGAGGGGGTAAAACATACGCCTTACATTGGTTTGGTCGAAGTTAAACCATCAACCGTCTATGCCGGAGCCGATCTCTTCATTGCGGCTACCCAAGCTACACAAGTTTATTATCTGCCTTACCCATGCCAGAAAGAGTACCTAAAGGGTTGGGAAGTTGTGTTCAAGGTGTCGCCACATGGTAAGCTACCGGACCCAAATGAAGACGATTACTACAACATTAACCCCACGACATACGAGGGAGTGTTCTATCAAGAGCAACCTGATGATGATGATGATGTGGTTAGAAACGATGACGCTAGACCATCGGGTGATGATGATGTGGATCCAAACGACGATGATGCACGGAATGATGGTGAGACCATTGTCAATGAAAATGACATACTTATGCTAGAAAAGTTAAACGAAGACGTTGACGACGAGGAAGAGCCTCCATCTCCGTCAGACAACGAAGATGATATGATTGATAGTGATGATGAGACCGACCGAGAAAGAGGTTACAACAGTGACGATTCGTATGGGTTCTAGCAGATGTACGTTTCAAGTCTTTTTTTTTCTATAGTTTAGGAATATGCCTTTTTATGCTTTTTTATTAATGTGTTTATTATTCCTTATTATTATGCCTTTTCCTTCATTTTATTAATGTACTAATTGCTTATTCTCTTTTCAATGCAGGTTCGTGGAACATGGGCAAGGGGAAGGCCGACGGCGTGGGTTTCCTACGCAAGGTCGTCGGCCTGCCTAGTCGGAGTGGTCGAGCACATAATCCTCCCCCCCCCCGGCTACTTGATGATGACTCCTCACAGGGAGGTCGAGGGAGAGGTGCCCCTAGAGGAGGAGGGGGCGGGGGGAGAGCCCCTAGAGGGCGAGGTGGTGGGGGGAGAGCCACTACAGGGGGTCGCGGCCAGAAAGAGCGCACCCTCACCGACTTAGGGGTGTTGTCTTCGAGGCCCTCCTCTAGTGAGGTACCCTCTGACGAGGAGGAGGAGGACGAGGAGGAGGAGGAGGTTCGGGATGGGGCCGAGGAGGTGGAGGAGGAGGACGAGGAGGTGGAGGAGGAGGTTGGGGAGGGGGAGGAGGAGGCAGGCGAGGAGGAGGGTGGTGGCGGGGATGATGGTGGTGGCGCGGAGGGGGTTGGCAACAAGGGGTGGCTGCGTGGTAACGCAAAGCTACCAAAGCAGATTCCTGCTACTGAGGAGCAGAAGTGGCTCATTGAGCCCACGGGGAAAGAGTAAGTGCCACTTTATAAGAATTTCATTCTTTTGCTTGTCACATGCTCATTCCGGTAGTTATTTATTTTGCTTGTCACATGCTAATATTTCATTCTTTTGCAGCAACTGGATTTATCCTAAAGGGGCCCGTATTCCCAACGGCCTCATCACCGTCTTGCTGAAGTTACACTGGCCGGGGCTGTACTGTCCGGATCCAGTCAGGCACCCGGACCGTCGGGTTTTGGCCACGAGCTGGGACCACTGGGAAGCGGCCCTCCACGCGGACCATGAGACCCATGCCAAGGCCGTGATCACTACTTTCTGGGTGAGTTCTCTTCAGAAGCACAAGTCCATTCTGGTTTCATGAATGATTAACTCATGGCTTCTTCCATTCTTGTTTCATGCATGATTGTAAAAATTCTATCGAGTTCTTCCGGAGCACCAGGCCAGAGCCGACCAGATCGTGCTGCGCCAAGCCAAGAAGAAGGCCCGCCAGCTCCAGTACGAGGTGCGCTGGGTGGCCATCTCGACATACTATCATGACGTTCTTGGTGTGAAGATGACCAAGGAAGAAGCGCGGAGGATGGGCATTACCTTGGAGAGGCACGAGTACTTGGCGGTAAGTATAAAAGATTTTTCATTCCGATGTTTGTGGTACATTTCACCGTTTCATGTTGACATGCCATTATGCTTTTATTATGTAGGTGTGTCCAAATTGGTGTTATGGAAAAGACGAGTCCTGGGCGGCATTGGTGGATCTTTGGTGTGATAAAGATGGAGCCTGGGCAGCTACGAGCATAAAAAACAAGGCTAACCGAGGGAAGGAGGGAGTACATGCTCAGGGAAACCGAAACCACTTTCTCCACAAGACACTTAATGTATGACTAACCTCATTAAACATTCTTCTTCTTCTATTTACCGTCACTTTCTTATGTATGACTAACCTCTGTTTGGTGGTGCAGGAGGAGAAACTGAAGCGGCCGCTCTCACACATGCAAGCGTGGGAGATCGCCCATACGCGGAAGGACTCCAAGCCTGGCGAGCCCAAGTACTACGGCAAGACCGCGCACAAGAAGAAGGCCTACTCCGAAGGGTATCTGAGGTTACATCCTGACACACCTGACCCCATTGCGGCGGATCTGGACGAGAGGGTGGTGGTGGGCATGGGGCCCAAGGAGCACGGTCGGGAGGCGGTTCTGGATGCTGTGATCACTCCTACTATCTCCTACACATAGCTCCGTCGGATCGACCCGAGCCTGAGCCAGCGCACGAGCACGCCCATGACCAGTGCGCAGTCACAGTCCCTCTTTCAGGAGCGGCAATCTGTAAGTATTTTCCCTCTTATCTTCATTGCTCACTTTATTTTCCGCATTTAGTAGTTTTATGAGTTCCATCATGTCATATCGTAGGCCTACATGGAGTACACACGCCAGGAGACCATGGCGTGGCACGAGAGCCTTTTTGCATTCCATGAGCAGAACAATCGCATGATGCAGCACGCTCTTCAGGAAATGGCGGCCGGCAGGGTTCCTCAATTGCAACCAGCACCATCTCCTCCACCACAACCAAGGCTGCTTACCTTTGAGGAGTTTCTGGCACAGAACGCTAGCCCCTCGCCGGTTAGTTCATCCCCAATCTATTCACCCAAAGCATATCGTTTATTCAACACAGTCATATATCCCGTTAACATGTCTTTTCAACATCCAGGGAACCGGTGGATCGTCTATCGTTGGTGGTGGTCTTCGCAGCACTCCCGAGTCACGGAGCCCGATCACTCCGATCCACGGAGGCGGTGGCGGTCTTGGCGGTGGCGCTGCCGCTAGCAGTGATGACCTGGGCTTCGGCGGACTTGGCGGTGACGA